>JAEIFU010002199.1:0-48754 GCA_018904235.1 Lordiphosa stackelbergi
TCACTTACGGCTTTCGGCATCTTTCAAAGAAATTTTTTGCTTTATTTTATAATATGCAAAAAGAACTAATAAATAAAAACCTTAAGAATGGTAGTTAAAAGAATTAATGATTCTTTACCATGTTTATCTTCTGATAAAGATAAAAAGCAATCTTTATACTTAAAAGTTTTGGAAAAACTATCATTGTAAAGAAATTAACAATATCGCAATTGTTGTATTAGCTGTTCCTGCAACACAAGTATCAGTCTAGTACTTTTTCTCAATATATTTATTTACTCCAGCGATAGAGTCAGTGGTGGTGGTTCAGAACTTCTAGTCAAGATCTTCTGGACCTAATGGGGGCGTATGTGGTCAGGTAAAGCTGCTGATCGGTTCAACTTGGCGAACCCAGCGTGATCCTGGTTTACTGCGTCTCAAGTCGACTCACACCTCCTCGTGGTGACCACCGGTAACAGAGCAATGCACCCGCAACGCTGCTGGCTAACGTGAGCGGCGACCCGCCCTTCCCTACAGGGTATAATATATAGGGTTAGTGCGTCGGGTTTGGTACCCACCACCGTAAAAATTTCCACCAATGAAAACTGCGACTACAATGCCTCGGATACGGAATCCGACGAAGGATCACTCTTGCAAACCGATGCTTCTACGGGCTAAGTAGAGAGCTCAAGAGCAGAGACCTCAAGCGAAGAACAAAATTAGCCCTATACAAGTCGCTAATCATCCCAGTCCTGCAATACGGCGCAGAAGCATGGACAATGACAGCAGCGGATGAAGCGGCGATTGGCGTGTTTGAACGAAAGATTCTTCGGAGGATTTATGGACCTTTAAAAGTTGGCGATGTTTTCCGCATTCGAAATAATGACGAACTGTATGAGCTCTATGGGGACACCTGTCTGGTCAAGCGCATTAAGCAACAGCGGCTGCGCTGGTTAGGACATGTCACCAGGATGGACGAAGAAGCTCCAGTAAGGAAAGCTTATTATTCGAAGGCGGCTGAATACGGAGGAAGAGGCAGGCGGGGGAGACCTCGACTGAGATGGGAGACTTGTTTCTGACCAATTGGTCCCAGCTAACACACGGAGCAGAGATGGATATTGTTAGCGGCCGACAGGGACCAATAAGGGTGTTGTGATGAATGGGTCGGGTAAGTAGGGGGAGGAGGTAGAGTCAGTAATAATGATAGATTGCTGAAAGACACACTAAATAATATATACAGTGATTTAACTAAGGGAATAGAATTTGCCCCTCACATACACAAAGACTTCTGTCAATTTGGAGTTGTCTGCGATGTTCTTGAAACAGCTATACAGTCGACCATACTTCTTTGTGGTGTGTACGTGTTTTAATAATTGTGGAGGGGTAGGAATATCTAATCAAAAATGAAATATAAATAAAATTTTAAAAAGTATAAAAAAACACGTAGTGTTGTTGGCAACACACTCTGTCTACTAAAAGGGTCGGCTTGGCTCAGGGACATTGGCGTGGGTGTTGTGCTGCTTCAGCAAAGTGTTACAATAATAAAATCGTAGACAGAGACAGGGTATCAAAACGGACAATCGAACCAAACAATAATCAGACGGAATCGGACAGGCTTAATCATCAAAAGAGGAGAACTATGATGGTAATGGTCTCCATCTTTACCCACCCAACCTGTAGAATCAAAGAAAAAGGTTACATGATCCTACCCAAAACGAACTGCTGTGCTAGACCCTAGGGGGCCCAAGAAAAGGGAATTATTTCATTTTAAATTCAATAGAATTCAGTTGTATAATTCCAGTTGCTCGTAGTATTTCATTACAGATTTCTTAACATTACTATTTGTGTGTAATTCAGGGTAAGTTATCAATGCTAGGGTCAAATCTCCATACTCACAAAATTCAATGTAGAGGACTTAAGATTACCAAATTACTCACAGCTTAATGTTCACCTACTAATATGCCGATGTGATCATTGGGCCCAAGATGACGTTGACAAGATGGTGAGGCTGTTCAAAAATATAAAAATATATTAAGTTTGGAGATGCCTAGCACGAATTTTGAAACTTCATATCCGACTTACATACACATTTTTACAGCAAATTGTTTATATTAAATATCTCTAAATTAATTAGTAAGTAGCAAATTGTATTGGATTTTAAAGTTATATCTTATATCGATGCAGGTTGAAATAAGATTCCGCACTTCTTTGACATATGCAAATGCTTGTACTAGGCACAATTAAAGCAAAGCAGCTGAGCGCTTATCTATACGCACTTAGCTCAAAACAAAAGAACAACTTAGTAATTATGATGTGAACGTCATCATCATGACCGTGAACTTGAAATTTGCGGGGAAACAAAATCGGAAACTCTTTGCTGCTGATCATTCACACTAGCTTTGAAGCATGATACATTTTAAGGTCGCTAATGGTGCACTTGCTGAGGTGTATGCAAATTGGATTTTAGATTGTACTTATAGGTTAAGATGTGTGCAGACACTTAGATGTTTCCTCCATGGGAAGAGAAATCTCCGATTGAGTGGGGCAGTGACCAATATAGGTGGATCAGGTTGTCCGCTTGCCACGTGAGTGATAGGGCGGCACACCCCAACCGAGCTAGCGATGCCAAAGATGTAAATGGGCCACGGGTTGAGGATGTAAATGATGCAGTAGTTGAAAAGGCAAAGTCCAGTTGTGGTGCCTGCCTACTCAGTCGAGGCTTAAGCCCTTAACCTAAAGGCCTGCTCACACCTGAAATGGATATTTTTTGAAATATCGAAACTGCACTGACACTGATTCGTACCTTTAATTCGATTTAGCACTTCACTTTTAATTGAACAGCAGTCTGCAAGGCGATCGCCTTGTAATTAAGGAAAAATGAGCACTACAAGGTGGCTCGTGCTTTACACGTGTTTGTTTTATATTGACTAGCACAGACGTCTCTTCGGTTCGAATGATTTCTGATCTATGATAGCATGTGCTTAAGCAATCTAGTCTGTACCCCCAAGCTGGGCAGATCTTTTGCTTTAGCATAACTGCATAATCATACGATTGGCCTGTTGCTATGTCCGAACGCCTATACATTTAAGTGTGTGTGCAGCTTAAGTAGGGTGGTTCAATAATTTCATACAAAAACTGTTCCCACATTTTTTTGGTACATTATTTTAATTAATTTTGGTGCAATATGGCATGCATATTGTTAAAATCAATGTTTGAAACCAAGAAAATTATTCGCACCCTCACAACAGATAGAGTGATTTATTTTTATTATAATTTGTTTTTCTCCTTGGAGGGGGTTATTTTTTTTTGTGTTTGTGTTTATTTTAGTTAAAAAAAAATAAAATATTTTTTTGATCAGAGTTTTTTTTAGAACAATATTTTAATTTATTTAAGTGTAAGTGTTTGATCGGCAGTGAAAATATTTAAATTTTTTTTTTTTTTTGAATTAAATTTCTATGCTTTGTTAGAAGAAATATGTGAAGGAAGTTTGACCTTGTGGGTCTAAAGGGCTGGAAAATCATATAAGGATCAATGCGTAATCGCAGTTCACAGCTACAGGATCTCCATGGTAATACAATTGCCTAGGAAACTGCTTTTCAAAACCTCGAATGACCACACTTAATCAACAATGCGAATGCATTTAACAGTAATTAAAAAATGGCGCTCACACCCCGAAGAAATGCGAATTCACGCAGAAATGCGAGTTTTATATATCACACCTTAATTTATCACATAACTACATAGCCGTGATAAAGACAACACTTAACCGCGATAAATACCTTGGATAACCAATGGTAAAGAAAATTGTCAAAATCATAAAGATTGTTTCAAACCACTTTCTGCGTATGACTAATCTTTTTATCGCTGAAAAATACCAAAGAGGACCAAAAATTTTAATAATGCCAAATAAACTCTACTCTCAACCAAGGCGAAAATCATGCAAGGATCAATGCATAAGCTCAATTCAATGATAAGACACATCCATCGACCATGGGAATAAAACCACATAACACTTAAAGAATGCTTTTCAAGACCACAAATGAAATCGCATAACTACACTCAGAAAAAAACGACCGGGATAGTTCTAGACCGATCGGGATAGAATTTATGCCGTTTTGTACTTGAAATTTTAAGTATGTTTTGTTCTTGAATGTACTTAAATTAAGTACGAAACATACTAGAATAGGAAAAGGACTGTTAAAATTATTAAAATGAGAACAAACGTTCTTGAATCAAGTACATTTCGTACTTACAGTTAGCCTACAATTTTAAGAAAAGATCGTACTTAGTTCAAGTACAAATTTTCTTGGATTAAGTACAGAATAGACTTACTATGCAAGCTCCAAAAAAAGTGTGCTACGAAAACTGCGAATTATTTTACTTTAAATCTGTTCTTGAAATTCCCTCCTGGTTCTAACACTTTGGTAATGGAGTGTGGGTAGATTTCCGACCTACAGTATAAACATCTTGGTCTTTGGTCAATTCATTTCCTTTGGATTTTGATATTAATAGAAGACCTTTATTGGATTAGACCAAGAACATTTTGTACTTAGTTTTTGAAGTAATATTTTGCTTCAAACATGTTTTGTGGTTGACTTTTGAATTATTAGACTTCGATGAAGAATATTTTTGCACTTATTATGAGAGCAAATCGGGCTGTACTTAAGACCATAACAAATTAATAATATGATCAAAAAATAATAATAATAATAGTTCGAAATGTACTTAAAATATCCCGAAACAGTCTTCAAACAAGTATTTTGGGATTGAAAAAATCGTACTTGAAATAAGGATTTAGTCTTGAATCAAGTATTTCCGTACTTACCGTACTATTGACACCGTTCGTACTTGATTCAAGTACAAAGTTCTTGGTTTTTTTTTCTGAGTGTACAAAAATATATTAGGAAATATAAAGCGATATAAAAATTTAAAATTTTTTTTCTTGTTAAAAAGTTTTTTTTTTAAAATATATTTTTTTTTTTTTTTTAATTTTTTTTGCTTTTATGTTCTGAAAATTAAAATATACCCCAAAATTGTTATTTATACATAATAGTAATTTGAAAGAACAAAATTCATGCTTATTGACGCACGGCGTCCGCTGGGCGCAGCAGGTACAGTGTGCGCGATCGAGACCCGCTTGGCACTGAAGCAGATGCTTGCAAATTAAAACATATGCTCTGTGACACAAAGTGTGTGTGTCTCGTTTGCCGACTCGATTTTATCTGATAAGCTTGATTTTTTACTGTTTTTGTTGTTGAACTGCTTCCAAACTTAAATTTCGTGACCACCGCTGGTATAAAACATTGTTCCCAATCACATCTACAAAGTAAATTATCATTACATAGCTAATAGAGAAATTCCGCTTATATTTATTTACTTTCGTTTTTCTGTTATACTATCAGGTCTGTTCTCAATTCCACTTCGGTTTTCGTATAAACGTTTGAATTGGCCATTTTACTCTTACAAATTTAAATGGAAGTTGTAAAGGAAATCTGTGGCTACTAGATCAAGGCATAGTTTTTCTACGAAATGAATCCACTTGGCATACTGAAACCGGATCTATAGAGCTACTATTGTAGCCGTACATATGAGTGTCACCTTCCATATAACCTTTTTAGCACAGAGTTCAACGTACAAACGCTTATACGAAAACCGAAGAGGAATTGAGAACAGGCCTGTATAACTGTTATTAAAAAAAACACTTTTAACATATATTATTTTCAAAGTGTTATTAAAAAACAAGTAAGACCGTTGCAGTCGAGTAGCCCGACTTCAATATACCCGTACAATTGACAACGAGAGCGTAAGTTAAAGTCGGCTCTAACCGACTTCGATAAACCCGTTACTCATGAAAAAACATGTTTAACAGTGCTCCGCTTTCCTTAGGGTGACCATCCGAAAAGTATGCAACATTTTTTGCTTTTGCTCATAACTTGGAACCGTTCATCCGATTTTTATCATTTCTTCGTCATTTCGATTCATTTTGCTAATTACTAACTATCTCTTAAAAGTACAAATCGTCTATCTTTAAAACTGTGGGAGATATAACGTTTTTTCCAAATTGCGGGGCGGGAGGGGGCGTGGCCAAAATTTGAAACAAACTTGATCAGCGTACAGATAAAAGAAGCATTTGTCCCATACATGTCAAACCTCTATCTTTTACCATCTCTGAGATCGACGCGTTCATACAGACAGACGGACGGACAGACGGACAGACGGACATGGCTAAATCAACTCGGCTGTTGATGCTGATCAAGAATATATACTTTATAGGGTCGGAAATGCCTTCTCCCTGTTACATACATTTTTCTCTTTTACCCATTTTCAATGTAATAAAAAAGTTAGATTTATCTCTCAACAGTTTTCGGTTAACAGAAAACACAAATAAAACAAAATTAAACTCAGTGAGAAAACGAAATTGCTTTGTTTTGTGTTTGTTGCTATGTGTTGAGAGTTATTCCGTACCTCTGATTTAAAGTTATGAACAAACATAAATTTAGAATATTTAGACGGTTTAGACGGTTGCGCAGTCGAATCCGTTTCTGTTAGAAATTAGTCAGCGGTTTGCTCTCACTTACGCTCTCTGTGAGTGCATTTGGAAACATGTCCGTCTCGCTCTAACCACTGTGATTTCCTATGAGGACAATAAGAATCTCAAAGCGGACTATGGCTTAACACCGCCCACAATTAAGCAGCGTACATTTTTTCTCTAATACTCATTGCTCCATGAGTTATTGACCTGGAGCCTGCAAAAACGTTCGTTGATCCCACCCCGAATATTATATTATCAAGCCTCTAATCGTTTGTTTCTTTCAATTTACGTATATGTTTTCTGAACAAAATTATTCCTGAACCCCGGTTCGAGCCAGAACCTAGGTTCTGCGACCTTCTGAACCCGCTCCGTGAACTCGAACACAAAAAGTTTCGCGGGTTCGAACCGCGTAATGAACCTCTATCGATTTTTATAAGGTTTGCAGCCCTGCACAAAATAGAACACAATACAGCGAATATTTCTGCATCATTAAGTCAAAAATCTTATTTTTTGAGTTATGCCAGTCTTAAAGTAAGTGAGCGATATATACTTTATGTTGCCGGATATACATATACTATGAGCTGTGAGCCTCTGCTGCAAAATTATAATAATCAAGTGTACACAGAAAAAATAAAAGTTAAGGTTCATTTTGATCTTCGCTGGTTGAAATTATCTCTTAAAAATATAATTTTTTCAAAATTCGTAAACTGATGTGGTACAGAGGATAGTGTGTGAGCTTGCGGGAGGCCTGGGTTTAATTTCGCCTACGAAAAGTTTTTTATTCTTTTATTTTTTGTTTTATGAAAATATCGTATGGATGGATATAAGTCATATCAGAGTAAAATTGATTTCATTTCATTATTTCATATTATTTTTTTTCTCGGTGAACAACTTGAAGACTGGATGAACGAAAGTAGAAAGTTATAAAGAAAACAAACAATTATGATGGGTAGCATTGGCCACAACGGCGACTTGATGGCTTATTTGCCACTTTGTGTTTCTTCTCACTTAAATTGAACAGATATATACAAATTTTGGGAGGTACAGAGTATATTATAGTCGGGCCTGACCGACTTTTTTACTTGCCTGATGAGTGTTTGTGGGCGGCCATGTACCCAGGCGAGAGAGTGATAATATAAAGCTAGCCGCTCTTAGCTATGGGTCGTGTCTTAAAACGCGGGTTCATACGATTACGGTTTGGTACCTCGGTTATGACGCGTTTCCCATAAGTCGGGAAATCTGTTCATATATTATTTGTTTTCAAAAACACGTAATACATTTTCCAGAAATTCCCTGGTGTATGCTTTCTCTTTCTGTCCCTATCTCTCCCTCTCTCTCGTTCTCTCTCTCGGCACACACCAGATAAGCAACACAAGTCTAATGACTATGTAAGAGACGTATAAGTAGCACAATGAGTGCTCGAATTCGCTTAGTTTCCAAGATGAGTTGGAATGTGCGGTTGCTCTTGCTGACATTACTGGGTAAATAGTATGACACATACTACTGCATGCGGATTACTGAAATCTCCTCAAATAGCTTGGCATGTGCACGGACAATGCTCCATCAGAGTGCCTGAAATACAAAATTCCAATGGCGTATTTACCTACACGGATGCCCGCCGAAATGTTCAACTACTGCGCTCACCTGCGGTTGCATCTGGCATCACCCTGACCATCTACTGTATGCCCAATGAGTTGCATCAGACAACCTGCCAGAGAAATGGACAATTTCAGCCTGCTTTCCAAAGGTGTGCGGACCCGCTGCCGGGGCCCAGCGTCAGGCAGGTGGCTGACCCCTCCTGCCCAGCTACTATGTATGCCATAGGACATACTATTAACAATCAGTTTCTAGAGCTATATCGCGCCTGCTACAATCCGAGAAGTGTGCGTGCCTATTTCTCAGAGGCCACACTCTATCCCAAGCGAATCTGTGAGTATCTAAAGCAGGGGTGCCCAAGCGACAACCACGAGGTAATCCATTGAGCAGTCGGTGCATTGGGCAACTCTGGTCTAAATCAAAATTAGGCATATATTTATTTCCTATTTAGTTCCACAGCGACCGTGTCAAAACTTCGATACCGATGGTCTAATTACACCGGCTCAGGAAGCATCCTTCCTTAAAGGTAGAATTTACAGCACCTTCCGTAGGATCTATGGTCCAAATCAGCAGTATATATCCAACAGTCGGGACCTGGTCATCAATCGTGGACATCTGACCGCCTCGGCTGACTTTTTGTTTGGTGATCAAATGTGCGGAACATTCAAATATGTAAATGTGGTCCCACAGTTCAGGACCATTAACGATGGCAACTGGGAGACCATTGAGCGTTGGGTACGCAACCAAATTCCAGCCAACTCTGTTCTACGCGTACGCACTGGTGCTGTGGGAGTTCTTGCTCTGCCTGATACCAGCCCTCAACCCAGGTTACGGTTGGCCTATCTAGCTCCAGGCAATCAAAATCCCGTGCCTGAATGGATGTACAAGCTGGTACGCGATTTCAACAATCAGCCGCTTTACGCTTTTCTCACCTACAACAACATTTATGCCACACAAAGACCAGCGAGTCCTGCATTCTGTCAGGAGAGACAGTGCCCCATGCAGCTGATTAACTCAGCCACGGAGGGCTACACCTACTGCTGTGATCCAGCTCGGTTTGTTCCACCTTAGATTTAATTTTAGATAGGATTTTATGAGTGCTGATGACAAAATGCAAGGCACATAAAACTGACTTGAAAATGTGTATATATATAGACAACCCCTTTTGTTATTATACGTGAGTGGTGGCAACCACTTGGCGATGTTTTGATAATAAACAAAGATAGGCTGAAGCCTGAGCACCCCTCGGTCAGTGGGTTGTCTTGAACCTCATGTGCTGCACTGATAAAAAATAATAGTTCATTGAAATTTAAAAATCTTTTCGATTAACAAACAATTTGGATTTAAATGTGTTCAAGATATCAGAAAAACGGTAACCTTAAACAGCGTAAGTCCCAAATTCCTTAAAATTGTCTTACCTGAATCTTACCACATATTACCTCTATTATCCACTTAGCATTTACCCACTCAACTTTCCCAGATATGGGGAAAGTAACAAAAATAGTTTAGCAGTAGCAGACTTCCGTTCTATAGCAATAAAAACTTTTTAATCCAAGGCACAAATAACTTGCTGAACAACATTCCATCTGGAAATTAACAAAGATATCGGAAGAAAATTGGATAAGGGGGAAGTCACTTAACTTACTCTTCATGACTTTGGGATGAATCATGACATACTTTGCACTTTATTCTCTAAGCTAGACAATTTTTCTAAAACATCGATTAAACTTCTGTCCTCGTATCTAATCAATCGTCCGGCTGTTTTTACGTCATCTGATTTTTCATGATCCTTGACCCACTGCTAATTACCATTTATGTGAATGATCTGCCTATTTTTTGTCAATTAGGGATTATGGATTTTAGTAAATGTACACATTTTCGTACTTGAATTAATAATTTTCAGTTTCAAACTTCAATAAGCCAAAAATTTTTGATTTAAGTACGGAATACCTTGATTTAAAAGCGTTTTAAAAATCCCTAAATACTTGATTTCCAGAACGTATTGAATGTGTAAAGCACGATTCGGGAATTTTGTAAAGAACTTTTAGAGCTCAAAATAAGCACGATCTAGACTTAGTTGTGTTAGCTAAGAGCGATTTATACTTAAAGTAAGAGCTCGTTTTTACATCCAGAACGAAATGATCTTAAATTGAAACTTTTTTTCCTTAACAGTACATTAGGCGCAGGTAACTGAAGATTTGGTTGAGGTACCAATGAAACAGCTGTATGAGCACCTAGCCTCCTTTGTGGTGTGTTGTGTTCCTGCTTTTTGAAGTTATGTGCAAACATAAAGAGACCTAGAGCCAGCGTACTATTGATGGTTTGATTATCATAAAGGTCGTTAAAGCACACACATGTGTTAATCAGGAATTTTATTTCTATTTTTGAACTTTTAACGGTCAGTTTCGATTTTAAGAACGATTCGTACTCAAAGTAAGAATTTTCAAGAGAAAATCGTTCTTACCAAATTCTAGAACGAATCAGAATAAAATCCAGAGCGTTTTTTAAAGACCGAATCGTTCTGCTTTTTTTTTTAGTGTATAAATATGTGCAAAGGTTACCTTCACAAATCGGCGAAAGAAAATGATTTGGGGCGTAACCCATTGAGTATGAATGAGGTTAGTTTTCCATTTAGCACAAAAATTGTTTAGTGATCGCATGGGGCGATCATATCATTCCTGGCAATTGGCAAAACTTATGGGATGCTACGACAGCCTAACTATGACTAGGATGTAACGACCCCAAAAAAATTGAGGTCTAATTGCAAAAGCTTACCTGATCCCCTTTCTATTTTACGGGTGTAGAAGTGCTAATCAGATCCATCCCCTATCTTTTACCATATCTGAGATTTGTTTGTTCATACCCTAAAAATAGACACAAGCTCGTCTCAACTAAAGGCCAAAATAAAAAATTGAGGTAGACTTCGGCTGTACCGAAGTTTAAATACCCTTGAGATGATATATTGGTTTGTTTTTTTTTTTTTTTCTCACTAGAAATCATTTTGGACCGATCGTTCCTATGGCAGCTATATGCTATAGTCATCCGATTTAAATCAAACTTGACAAAATGTATGGCAGCTATACTATATAGTTGTCCGATTTTGATAAATCTCAATGAAATTATGTGAAATTATAGAAAACTTATAAATACGGGGGTTGGGATCGATAGCGTTGAAAACAAAAAGTTTTTCTCACTAAGACGGATTTTTTTCAGACCTATCTTTTGTATGGCAGCTATACTATATAGTTGCCCGATTTTGATAAATCTCGGTGAAATTATGTGAAATCATAGAAAACTTATAAATACGGTGGTTGGGATCGATAGCGTTGAAAACAAAAAAGTTTTTCTCACTAAGACTTTTTTCAAACCTATCTTTTGTATGGCAGCTATACTATATAGTTGTCCGATTTTGATAAATCTCAGTGGAATCATGTGTAATCATAGAAAACTTATAAATACGGGAGTTGGGAGCGATAGCATTGAAAACAAAAAAGTTTTTCTCACAAAAACTACTTTTTCAACCGATCGTTCCTATGGCAGCTATATGCTATAGTCATCCGATCCGGCCGGTTCCGACAAATGTGCAGCGTATTTATACCAAAAAACTTCGAGCAAAGTTTGGTTGAGATAGCTTTACAACTGACGGAGGAGATAGCATAGAAACAGACGGACAGACGGACTCAACTCAGCTCGTCATGCTGATCAAGAATATATATACTTTATGTGGTCGGAGATGATTCCTTCTGTGCGTTACAAACATCCGGACATTTTAATATACCCTCTCCAAAGGTAATACTAAAAAACGTATATGCCAATTAAGTGAAAAATCATGCCAAGAATAATGCATCTCCATGGTAATAAAACCGCTAAGAGCTTAAGCATTATTTCATTACCATGATTATGTACTGAAACGCAAAAAATACCATGCATGACCAAGAGTAAAAAATATAGTCAAGATCATAAAGAATGTTTCAAACCACTTTCCGTGATTGACAAATCATCAAATCGCGTCATCAAGTTGCGTATTAAATATAGTAATAATATTCAAGCTAAATTTACTCCCAGTCAAGTGAAGAATCATGCAAGTATCAATGCATTAGCGCAATTCGTAAATGGGGATCTCCATGGTAAAAAGACCGCTAAAAACTTAAGAAACTACTTTTCAAAGCCATGATTTTATAAAATTTATTAAACTATTTTTGTATGTTGCGAAAAATTTTGTGAGCGGTTAGTTATTTTTAAAAATTACAGTTTATAAACTAGAAAGGGCGACAGTTTTCAACAACCCATTCAGTTGCAAGCTTGCAAACTTCATTTTTTTATCATCTGTCCCGACTTGGATTGTAGCCGTCTCTGCGTCCTGGAATGTGGTCTCTTCAAAACATTTGTGCCTGGTCAAGCTCGAAGTAGTGTTGCCATTGAGTATGAAGACACTAATGAACTTTCTACATGCGACTATATGTTTCAGTTCCTCTCCGTTTTCATTTTTAATGATGCCGTAAAGTGACCAGACGTTGCTTTGTCCCCGCTTCTGGCTTATATTAAATTTGTCCAATATGAGCTCCAACTTAACATCTTGCAAACTAAGATTTACTGCGCTTAAAGTGTTCTGTTTCTTTGTAGTTTATTAATTTTCGTTTGACAGAATACTAAAATCTTTAGCAACACTTACCGCTGATTCCATTTCGTTAATTTCAACACAAAAAAATAATATGTTTTCTCAACTTGGAAACACTTTTCTCTGAAATATGTATTTTAATTTTATTGCTCTGGAATTTCCGACGAAATTCATTACTTTCATTACGTTCAGCTCGTTTGTTCTAGTTGTTTTGTTAACATGAGCTGTTTGAAATGAACTGTTTTAAACGAATCGTACAAAATATTCCAAATGTCAAAGGCTTTTGAATCAATGAATCGTTGACTCTGATTAGAATAAAACATGATCTGCCTTAAAACTCTACTCGTGCAGGTATCTAGTTCAAATGTTTAGCTTTCTGTTTAATGTTTACTAAATGCAAGTTTTCCTAGAGTCACCCGATTTTAAAGAAATTTAACAAATTATTTTAAAGATTTTTTTAATTTTTATTAATATTGGCCTGCGATTTTAGAGTTTTTGCTTTTCCCTCATTACAATTTATGCGATCAACACAATTGAAAGAGTAGATTAATTTAACAAATCTTTTTCTCTAACATCTAGCTTATTCACACCCCTCCTACGATACCCAAATGTGTCGTTTCGTGAAGTGTAAACAACACTTTTCTCTAGATCTATGTGACGTTTCGTGTGTATAGCTCTTGTATGCTCCGAATATGCCAACTTTTGTGCCAACAAAACAACATTTGCGGGAAAGTTTACTTTTTTGCTTGCAGCTGGAGGCCATCGAATGCTGCAAATCGTAAAAACTCATACGGTTCCAAAGCCGAGTATTCAGGGTGGCAAGGTCATGCTCTGGATTTGGTGTACCATTGCCATTGTTCGTGGTGTACTATGAGCTGCTAAAACCGAGTGTAACCATTATTTAGCCCAGACACTACCCCTTCCGACTTCTATTTGGTTTCGTCGATAACTCATGCCCTTGAGGATAAGCACCTTCCCTCTTTTAAAATCTCCAAAATTGAATCGATCGCATCAGAAGACGCATCGATTTTTCGAGATGGTATCCGAAAATTGCCAGAAAGACGGGAATAGTTGCACCAATATCAGTACAAATGTGGTATGAGGGGGGGTGGAAAGAGATGGGGAAAAGAGGGTGAAAAGAGGGGGTAAAGAGAGGAAAAGAAGGGGAACAATGACTAAACAGTGACTTAACAGAGACTAAACAGTGACTAAACAGTGACTTAACAGTGAATTAACAGTGTCTTAACAGTAACTTAACAGTGAATAAACAGTGACTTAGCAGTGACTTATCACTGACTTAATAGTGACTTAAAAGTGACTTAACAGTGAGTTAACAATGACTAAACATATACTCAAGTGACTCAACAGTGGGTTAACAGCGTGTTAACAGTGGTTGACCGAGGCGGACACTGTGGGAGTCAAGATTGCATTTATTCATTCTGCCTTTGCGACAGTTGTCAAGTGATCTTGTTGTTGGTATTTCTACTTTAAGTAAGTTTTCTTCTTTTGAAAGATTGGCACTGCTGACCCAAATGATTTTACATGATTTGAAATTCATCTCCATGTGCGTATGAACTGAAATATTTAACTATTTAAAATATGTTTGTTTACCCAAAAATATGACATTTCAATGTGTTTATTCTTAGAAACTCAAAATTGAATGTCCGAGTTACAAAATCAAATAAGAAACTTGCTTAGAATTCACGAAATTTCAGCTGGTTATTCGCTCAATTCAAGATTTACCCAATAAAGGCTTTAATGGATAAACTGATACGTCGTTGTTCAAATAAGAACACTTTAAAACGAACAGCACAACACTTAAGTTCAATTATGAGCATATTAAGTTCAAGTTTTAAGAGTGAGCACTGTAAATTAAAAAATCCAAATGTAAATAGCTAGATTAACGTAGTTTTTTTTTTTTTTTTGAGTGTAGCTTTTATCAGCGATGACCTGTCAAATAAATGGCAATTTCTAAGCACAGGTTTGTTATTGAAATTAACCAGCTATCAAAACAGAGAGACTAAGAGAGAGAGAGAGAGAGAAACACATACAGCAAGAGCGTGTGTTAGAGATAAAGATTCAGAGATCTAGAGCAAGTGTTGATGGGTCTCAAGCGAACGCCTAATAAATTGAATGTCAATTGACTCAGTTCTCTGGCTGTGCTTCTGTAGTCAACATGTACCGGCTGCTCTATGGGTGTATCTATCTTTCGCTACGTAAGTGAATTGCCTTGTCAAAACGCTCCAAAAGTGTTAACCTGTTTCCGCTAGTATTTGCCCACATTTTGGCTGATTGCCAGCTGAGCAGCAGTCAGATATCACTAACGAATCGCATCTTTGCCTTTCATTCGGAATCACAATACTTTCCACAACGTTTGGATATTGTGCCAACCGATCAGATATTGCAAATGATATGTAATCCCCAAGATGTGAGACAAACTAAATGTCAAGCAAATGGAAGCTTTAAGCCCTCATTACCCATGGAAGATTGCAGTAATCCGCTTAAGGCTGTTGTGGAACCGATTGCCGATGCTAGCTGTTCCTATACCATGTACCGTGTAGGCTATAAGCTAAGTGCGACTGAATTTTTGGAAATCTATAGAAGCTGCTATGACGCGGAGACAGTAACAGCCCACTTTACCGTACATCTGGCCTATCCGTATACTGTGTGTAAGTCTTTATGGAATTAATAACTAACAAAATGAATCTAATTTAATATTATACCCTTGGAGAGGGTATATTAAAATTGTGCGGATTTTTGGAACGCCGTCCGTCTGTCCGTCCATCCGTCTGTCCGTATTTCTGTCTGTATGAACGAGTCGATCTCAGAGACTATAAGATTTAGAGACAAACATATATGCATTAGCATAGGTGTATACCATACCCAGATCAAGTTTGTTTCAGATTTGCAAAATTTCCCCCCTCCCCCTTAAGCCAAAAAAAAACAGTCAGAGCCAGAATTTTAAAATTAAAACTTCGTGGCTAAATATGTTTTATCTTAGGCCTTATATCTATCTATTCTGAAAAGCGCAATAATCAGGTCTGTTCCCATTTCCGAGTGGATTTTAAAAGTAAAACGATTGAATTTCCGAATCGTTTTCATTTGATGTTCCCGTTTCCGAGTGAAATAGAAGTCGATTTACTTTTCGAATGAAAGTTCGAATCGTTTTCAAACTATAATTCAGCAATGGTAACATTAACAATTTCGATCAGCACTGCGCTTGCGCTGATGCGGAATTGCGAACAGCTCGGTTTCATTTCTATCGTTTTTGCTTTCGTCTACATGCAATTTCTGGGGTACAACTTTAAAATAATTAATTTCAAATCAAATCTTCTCAAAATATGACTTATTAATATAAAAATATTGGATAGATAAAAAATATAACCGTTGACATGAAAATGGTCAAGTACTTTTCATTTCACTCACTCAAAGGCACAACTTTTAAAACCGAATAATTTGATCGTTTTTCGGAAACGGGAACAGCTATCAATTCCGATTCCACATGATTTGATCGAAATCGAAAACGGGAACAGGCCTGAATAAAAATAATAAAACTTTAAAGTTAAAGGCCCATACGGACATCCGAAGTACGTAATTTAGCTAACTTTCCCCTATGTTTCGCCGCCGTGGAACGTAAGAGCAGTGTTACTAGACTTTAAAAAAAATACGCCAAAAATTTCAGTATTTGGTACTTTAAATTTAGTTGTCGGTAGGTCACACTGCTCTATCATCTGTATTTTGTTGTGATGCCAAGTTGATTTTTTGTAGAAGCTCGGCCACTTTTCCTCAATCCTTGTTTACAAAATTTAAGTCCGAATGCTTGGGGTGGAAAAGATCACAAATGACATTCCACTCTTTCACCGCCAAAATTAAAGACATTTTTTCGCCATGGAAAAATAATTCAAAACAACTATTTCGCTCTTGTTTTTCTGCCATGTTTATTAAATTTATTTTTTAAAATCACTTTAGCTAAAAGCACTTTAGCTGGTCGGTGCAGGTAGAAGCAGTGTGAAGTGACATGGTGTATTCTCAATGCTGCGTCTGCTGCTCAAAGCACAATAAGGCCCACAGCCATTTTACAAGGTCTCCTCAAATGTGCTGTTAAGCGCAACATTGACTGTTAAGTGTAACATTCAACTTCGCACCTTCGTACATACAAAAAGATCAAGAGGCGAAATTGTAGCATCTGCATCTTCTTCCCTTAATTATTGTGTGAAACTTCTCGTTACTTCTGATGTCCGTATGGGGCTTAAGAAAGAAACAATTTTGCTTGAGAGGGGGAGGAGGGAGCGCTGTGCCTATTTTAGAGTCAGTGTGTGCGCGCGCATTTGGGTGTGTGCCCGTGTGTGCGATTGTTTATGTGTGTCTCAATTGTACACGGTATTTCGGAGTCGGGCCAATCTACTGCAACGTTCTTACTTGTTTTGAAAAGCTTTTAATACCCGTTACTCGTAGAGTAAAAAGGGTATACTAAAGTCGTGCAAATGTATGTAACAGGCAGAAGGAATCATTTCCGACCATATAAAGTATATATATTCTTGATCAGCATCAACAGCCGAGTCGATTTAGCCTTGTCCGTCTGTCCGTCCGTCCGTCCGCCCGTCTGTCTGTATGAACACCTAGATCTCAGAGATGGTAAGAGATAGAGGTTTGACATGTATGGGACAAATGCTTCTTTTATCTGCACGCAGATCAAGTTTGTTTCAAATTTTGGCCACGCCCCTCCCGCCCCCGCAATTTGGAAAAAAGTTATATCTCCTACAGTTTTAAAGATAGAGGATTCGCACCTTCCAGAGATAGTTAGTAGTTAGCAAAATGAATCGATTTGCTGAAAGAATGACAAAGATCGGATGAACGGTTCTCAAGTTATAAGCAAAAAAGTGAACCAAGCCCTCCCCGCTACCACCCTAAGAAAATGTTGCATACTTTTTGGATGGTCACACTTCGGAACGCGGGAACACTGTTAAACATGTTTTTTCATGAGTAACGGGTATATCGAAGTCGGTTAGAGCCGACTTTAACTTACGCTCTCGTTCCTTATAATAAGGCGAGTCTTTTGTGACTTGTAACTTAATTACCACCATATTTATTTGATAAAATTGATATTATTTAAAATGAAAAGCTGGCAACATCTCAAGCACACACAAAACTGTATAGGCTCAGTCGCACAAACCAGTCTTTTTTAATGTTAACTTAGGAAATCAAGGCCCTAGTAACAACATTACTTGGTACAGCATATTTTGCAATAGTGATTCGATTGCGATTCGATTGGACTCTCGATTGCAGCACTCCTACCTGATTTTTTATACCCTTGGAGAGGGTATATTGAAATTGTCCGGATGTTTGTAACGCACAGAAGGAAGCATCTCCGACCACATAAAGTATATATATTCTTGATCAGCATGACGAGCTGAGTTGATATAGCCATGTCCGTCTGTCCGTCCGTCTGTCCGTCCGTCTGTTTCTATGCTATCTCCTCCCTCAGTTTTAAAGCTATCGTAACCAAACTTTGCACAAAGTCTTTTGGTACAAATACGCTGCACATTTGTCGGAACCGGCCGGATCGGATGACTATAGCATATAGCTGCCATAGGAACGATCGGTTGAAAAAGTAGTTTTAGTGAGAAAAACTTTTTGTTTTCAATGTTATCGCTCCCAACCCTCGTATTTATAAGTTTTCTATGATTTCACATAATTTCACCGAAACTTTTTAAAATCGGACAACTATATAGTATAGCTGCCATACAAAAGATAGGTCTGAAAAAAAGTTTTAGTATGAAAAACTTTTTTGTTTTCAATGCTATCGCTACCAAACTCGTTAGTGATTAATATGATATGCTAACACACAATTTTATCAAGTCTGATCCAAATCGGATGACTATAGCATATAGCTGCCATAGGAATGATCGGTCGAAAAAAAGTTTTATTGAGAAAAACTTTTTTGTTTTCAATGGTAGCGTCTTTGTACGTTCCAGTTATGAATATTGTCCGTCTCAACACAATTTTGGAGAGTTTGATAAAAATCGGATGAATATATCGTATAGCTGCCATATAAAAAACTGGCAGGAATATATCATGCTCCAAGGGTATATAAACTTCGGTCGAGCCGAAGTTAGCTTTCCTCTATTTTTATATATGTACCGAAGGTACATAGAGTATATTAAGTTTGTGCAAAAGTATGTAACAGGGAGAAGGTATCATTTCCGACCCTATAAAGTATATATATTCTTGATCAGCATTAACAGCCGAGTCGATATAGCCATGTCCGTCTGTCCGTCTGTTGTCCGTCCGTCCGTCCGTATGAACAAACAGATCTCAGAGATGGTAAGAGATAGAGGTTTGGCATGTATGGGACAAATGTTTCTTATACTTGCAGGCAGATCAAGTTTATTTTCAATTTTTGCAGCCCCAGCCTTTTATATCGATATGAATAGAAAATATTCCTTAGCAAAACAATGCAGAAGTTTAGTTTGTTTACCATCACGGTATTTGCTGCTTGGTTGGCGTTACCGGATTAGGCATTCTTTTCGTTACTGCTGACGTGTGGCATGGATTGTTTCGTTCCCCGTCACATAAATTTTCCATTTAATAAAGGGAAGAAAGAAACAAACATATAATATTCAAAGAAAATAATTAACAAATATGCAAACAAGTGAATGTGTATAGAACTCACATGTGGCATAAATATGTACGTATGCATACACCTTCTTCAAACATTAAGTTATCGTTCAACAAAAATATAAAGAAAGAAAAATAAATGTCTTTAATATGTAAATATATTAAGCCGAAATATTTATTTAACAAGAAAGGAAAGCTAACTTTGTCTGTGCCGAAGTTAAAACACACTTGAAAAGCTCGCTTCAACGGTTAGCAATAGCACTCAGCAAAGCTTAAAAACATGTAGTATTTACCATGATCGATGTTAAAAGCTCTAATATTGAAAACAAAAATGTTTTTCTGACTTACCGACCTATCATTTCTATGGCAGCTACAAGAAGTAGTCATCCGATCTCGGCGGTTCCGACATATTAGCAGTGTGCCATCAAAAGATGATCAGAACTCGCCGTGGAGTTTGATATAAAAGAGCTTTAAATTTAACTCCCAGCACTTCTTGTCCCGCATCAATCCCTTAAAGACGGACCCTGTCATCAGTTTCTATGCTGTCTCCTTTTTGGTTTAAAACCATTTTATAAAACTATTTACAAAATATTGTAATAAAAATAATTATTTACCGATCAGGATATATAATTATATTAAATACATACAATATAGATAGATGAAATAAATTATTTTTTAATGAAAAAAAACAGCTAAGCTAATTTCTTACTAATATATATTTTTTATTTTTTTGAAGTTTTTATACACTTGAAATAGCTTGTCTCAACGGTTAGCGACTTCGACCAAACTTCGAGATCAGCTTAAAAACATTACATATACCCATGAGCGTGTTTGTGAGCAGTAATATTGTGTACAAAACAGTTTTCTTACTAAAAACCATTTTCCGAACGAACATTTGTATGAGCTACAAAGTAGTCAATATCGATCCGGTCGGTTCCGTAGCTAAGAGCAGTAAAAAAAGACTCTGTGCAAAGTTTCAGCTCGATAGCTCGAAAACTGAGGGACTAGTTCGCGTAGAAACAGACAGACGGACAGACGGACGGACGGACAGACGGACAGACGGACGGACAAAGCTTAATTGACTCAGCTCGTCATGCTGATCAAGAATATATATACTTTATATGGTCGGAGATGATTCCTTCTTAAAAAATAAAAAAAATATAATACAAAAAAAAATAATTAACAAATATGCAAACAGAGTAGATGTGGCATAGAACTCATGTGGCATAAATATGTACAAATATGCATACACCTTCTTCAAACATTAAGTTATCGTATAACAGAAAGTTGTACTTAAGATAAATTATGTAAATATACTAAGCCGAAATATTTATTTAACAAGCAAAGCAGCTAACTTCGTCTGTGCCGGATAAAAAGGGGGATGGGTTGCCCATTAGCCTGATCTTCCTCGGAAGGGTATTTTTATATGTTATATTTTTTATACCTCAGGGTCCCAATAATTTCTAGTTACCGTAATGAAAAACCTAATTTCGAAATTTTAAGGTTTAATACTGGCGCCGTGGGTTTAAAGTTTCTTCATTAAATTTCAATTTCCCCTTTTTTCATTTACTTTATCGTAGAAGTAACCTTTGAGATGCCAAACATTGTTGTTGAATTTAAAAACTATTTTTAAAAATATTTTATGCAAAGCCAAATTCCGGATAGAGGACTCGAATAAGATTTGATTGATTGGCGCGTTGCGGCCACAGCTGGATTCAGCAAAGCTACCATATAGAAAAGACGTCTTGGCGGTTTTTCTGCATGGTCCAAGAGGATGCAAATACTCATTAAGGGTCAGCCTAAACCTCACCATCCTTCAATTTGATGGTGTATTCAAATCATTTGGGCTTACCAGGAAACTAGGAAGAAATGTGTGCAGAAGCTAAGAAGACTTAATGACAATATGTGGCTCTAAGAAAAATGTCGCGATAAAGAGTTGTACTGCAACAGAGAAAAGAATTTTATGGACTGTTTATTTGTTGAAAAGCTCAAAGTTGTGAATGATGTCGGAGAAGAGGCGTGAAACTAGTTGAGGACTTCAATGGGCCCTTTTACAAAACTAGACGCTGCACCTTCTCCAATGTATCGAAGAGCATAGACAATCCTATCCTAGCGAAAAGAACTACTATTATGAATAAATTTGAATAACCACTTTTAAGTTTTACTTTTTTATTTATTTTTATTTTTTGGCAGGCTATTTGTATTAAAGTTTTTCGCCAGCGAACAACTTTTGTGGAATGACTCGTAATGTCGACTCGTATATGTTAGTTTTTGGTTTGGTGTTCGGCTCATATGCATATCCATGATTTGTAAAAAACTCTTAAAGCATAGCGATTAAATTGGCTCAACCCTTTATTTTATTTTTTGGGTAATTGGCAAATTGCAACAACGCATAATGCTAGCGGAGCATGTAATGTTCGGGTAAAAATGCCTACGCCCAAGGACTACTTCTTTTCACGTTATGTCACATGCCGATCCTGCAGTTTTAATTTAGGCACAGCACTGATTGTTTCTGGCATAGCAACCGTTTTTAAGTTCTAGAACAACGTTTGACATCTCATAGGTTGCTTTAATGAAAAAGTAAAATGAAAAAGGGGAAAATGAAATTTAATGTAACAACTTTAAGCCCACGGCGCCACTATTAAACATTAAAAATTTCGAATTCCTAGTTTTTCGTTTGGTTATTAAAATTATTACGAATTTTTTGCGCATTGAGGAACAGAACATTTCCAAAAACAAATTTTTTTTTAATGGGATTTAATTTTTTTCCCATTTTTGGCGGCCCAATTTTTTTTTTTAACATTTCCAAACAAATTTTTTATAATGGTTCATTCTATTTATTCTTTATTCGCCATTTTTTCAAAGAAAAAAATAAAAATTTGGCGGTTGGCAATCTTAATCATTTAATTTGTTCCAAGTAGATTTGTTTACATCAATTTTTGAATATGATATCTCTCAAATGGCCGCCTCTGGCGTTGATGGCGTATTGTGCCCTTTTTGCAGCATTTTCCATCGATTTGCCCATTACATTTCGGCCGGATGAATGTTGTCCTTGAGCTTTTCTACGGTCCTTGGCTTGTTAACGTAAACCTTTGACTTCAAATATCCCCCAAGAAGAAGTCAGGCGGCGTCAAATCGGGCGAACGCGGTGGCCAGTCCAAATCACCACTTTTCGACATCAAACGGCCCGGAAACAATTTCTTCAGAAAATCGATTGTTATGCGACTTTGTGCGGTGGAGCGCCGTCTTGTTGAAACCAGAACTGCCTCATACGCTTTCGACGAATAATTGGCATCACAAAATTGGTCATCATGTCGCGATAACGCTCCTGGTTGATGGTAACAGCATGGCCATTTTCATTTTGGAAGAAAAACGGCCCAATGACCGTTTTCGCACTAACGCCGCACCAAACTGTGACTTTTTCGTCATGAAGAGGCACTTCTTGAATCTCCTGAGGATTTTCAGTGGCGTAAATACGGCAATTTTGCTTATTTACGGTCCCATTCAATGAGAAATGGGCTTCATCGGACATGATAATTTTGTTCCAAAATTGCTCGTCATCTTCGGCCATTTCGATGACTCTTTGGGCCCATTCCAATCGACGAGGCTTGTCCGCAGGCAACAATCTTTGCGTCAATTGAATTTTGTACGGGAACAAATGCAAATCAACGCGAATAATCCGTTGTAAAGTGGACCGAGCCATGCCCAACTGCTGAGAACGGCGTTTTTGGGATGTTCTTGGGGACCTCTCAACACTGGCTCGTACGGCAGCGATATTCTTGGCCGATCGCCTTGGTCGACTTTTATTTGGCCTCTTCGGATTAGAAAGAGCCTCACCAGTCGAAAATTTTTCGTATAAACGCTTAATGGTGTTCTTAGAAGGCGCACTTTTCACATTTTTTAATTTTTTAAAAGCACGTTGAGTTTTCACAATTGACTTGTTCTGTTGAATGTAAATTTCAACTATTTCAGAGCGCTCGCGTGGCGTGTATTGTTCCATGGTAAAAATCTGCTTGGACTGACGCTTTAAACGCGGTATGTCATTAAGCGATCTGACATCTCTGTCAAAAGTTATGGCGTTGCCAGATGGGTCCGTCGAATATGGGCAACCCTGTACACTTGAAAAGCTCGCTTCAACGGTTAGCAATAGCACTCAGCAAAGCTTAAAAACATGTAATATTAACCATGATCGATGTTAAAAGCTCTAATATTGAAAACAAAAATGTTTTTCTCACTTACCGACCGATCATTTCTATGGCAGCTACAAGAAGTAGTCATCCGATCTCGGCGGTTCCGACATATTAGCAGTGTGCCGTCAAAAGATGATTAGAACTCGCCGTGGAGTTTGATATAAAAGAGCTTTAAAGACATTTTTACCAAACTTTGCACAAAGTCTTTTAATTCAAATGCGTTACCGGCCGGATCGGATAACCATGGTAAATAGCTGCCATAAAAAAGGATAGGTCGAGGAAATCGTTTTAGTGAAAAAAAACTTGGTTGTTTTAAATGATATCGCTCCCAGACTTGATATTTTTACACGAAGGTACACTGAATATATTAAGTTTGTGCAAAAGTATGTAACAGGGAGAAGGTATCATTTCCGACCCTGTTAAGTATATATATTCTTGATCAGCATCGACAGCCGAGTCGATGTAGCCATGTCCTTCTGTCCGACTGTCTGTCTGTCCGACTGTCCCTGTGTCCGTCTGTCTGTATTAACAAGCAGATCTCAGAGATGGTAAGAGATACAGGTTGATCATGTTTGGGAAATATGCTTCTTATACTTGCAGGTAGATCAAGTTTTGGTGATTCCGATTTTTTTTGTTAATAACATTCTTTAATACAATATTGATATTTTAAATTATCAAATTTATTAGCTGACACTTACAACCTTTGAGAACAGCTTAGTTTAGGTTAATAAGCATTATAACTTCTAGAAGCTGTTTATCTATTCTAAAGGGTGATTTTTTAGCCATTATCTTTTTGGCCACACTGGCAACTAAACAGCTCACGCACGTTTCGTGTTTTGTTTCACTGTCAAACATCTTCAGTTTGGTCTATAATTTAACCGTGAATCGTCTTACAAACGAACAATGCTTGCAAATTATTGAATTTTATTATCAAAATTCGTGCTCTGATAAGAACCAACACGCTTACGTAGAGTGCAAACTGAAGAAAATATCGCAGCTGTATCGACCAGTGTTAATGATGACCATCAATAATCCATTCGTCGCCGTTCGCAGCAATTGGGCCTCTGTTACTCAACAACGTGGAAACTTTTGCGGAAGGATTTAGGTGTGAAGCCTTTCAAAATACAGCTGGTGCAAGAATAGAAGCCGAACGACCTACCGCAACGTAAAATTTTTGTTTAATGGGCTCTTGGAAAGTTGGCTGAAGATCCACTTTTTTACCGAAAAATTGTGTTCAACGACGAAGCTCATTTTTGGCTCAATGGGTACGTAAATAAGCAGAATGGTCGATTTTGCATCCAGAAAAGTCACAGTTTGGTGCGGTTTATGGGCAACATTTTTTGCCCAAAATGCAAGAGCTTGACTTGCATGACATGTGGTTTCAACAAGACGGCGGCACATGCCACACAGCACGCGCAACAATGTACTTATTGAGAGGCGAGTTCGGTGAAAATTTTCTTTCACGTTCGGGACCGGTCAATTGGCAGCCTAGATCGTGCGATTTAACGCCTCTAGATTTTTTTTTGTGGGGCTATGTTAAAGCTCATGTCTATACAGACAAGCCCGCTTCAATTGACGCATTGGAAGACAACATTGAAGCATTTATTCTTGAGATACCGGCCGAAATGTTGGAAAGAGTATGCCAAAATTGGACTAAGTGGATGGACCATTTGAGGCGCAGTCACGGTCACCATCTGCATGAAATAATCTTCAAACATTAAATTATTTGGACCGTACTGTCGATTCAAATAAAGATTTCATGCATTTTCCTGAATTTCTTGTGTGTTTTTTTTTTAAACTTTCCTATAGCTCTTAAAAAAATCACCCTTTAGTTGTTAGATCAAACAAAGTGTTGAAAAGGTTCGTTCAAATGATACCTGAGTTGATGTTACAGAAAGTATAGTTATACTGTTGATATTCCTCATAGTTTCATTCCTTTTCGACTCTGCAAATGTCATTCAAAAGATCTAATGATCGAACCATATTCGCTCTATAAATCTGACCTAGAGAAATGTCTTAGGAATGATGAACTTCTTGAATGTTAGCAGACAGATTACAAGAAATTTATTTATTTCCCTGTATGTGTCCTGGGAAAAACTACTTCATTTCGTGAACCGAACCCAATGTTTTTGGTTCGAGAAATCAAAAAAATTAGGGCTTCGGTTCATGGTTCGATTCGTCGGACCTAAGATACCCGATCCGAACTGGTTCTAACGGACTTGGTTTCGCACGGGTTTGCTGCCTTGGTAAGTACACTAGTGGGTAGAAGTATTTTAACAAAAATCTTTTCATAAATCAACCATTAAATCTTTTACTTTAGTTTCTTACTTGTAGTTTTTGAAGCAGTAATATAGTAATATACAGGGCCGTCTGTGGCCCAGCGGTTAGTGTGCTGGACAGCTGGGCGGGAGGTCGAGGGTTCGATCGCAGCTCTGAACATCTAATAATAAAAGTTTTTTCTTTCTTTAGAAAAATAGCTTTTACACATACGGTCACCTTCACCAGCTATTGGCGCCAGCTGTGAAGTAATCTAGCCATGAAAAAGCATATTCTGAAGCTTTGCCGTTCGGACTCGGCGTAAAATTGTAGGTCCCTTTCTCTAGTGCGAAAAATTAAAACCACACACACGAAGAGATTGAGAGAAGCTTGGCTTGGCCCCTTTGGAGGATCTATATAGCCAATATTACATTTTTTTACATTCGCATATAAGAGAGTATTTTTTTTTAAACTACATTTAAAGCACAAAAAATTTTGCAGATCGATCACGTGCATATCTGTTTTGAAATTATTAAGGTATATATTTCATTGAACAGATACAAATAAGTTCTATTCCATGATCAAATCAAATTTTTATAAATACCCCGTTGTAGATCCTTGGAAAATGGTCAAATTAATCATTGTTTTTTAATTTTTATGTCCAATTCACACTTAATCCATTATATATATGAAATATCTTAAGACAGATTCGGGTTCGGAGTGAAAAACTTCTCTAAAATCAATCATTCTTTAGCATTTGAAGTCCTGTAATGAGAAAAAATAAATTTGGAAATCTTGTCAAAATACTTTTAAGTTAACCCCGATTTTGACAATTCTAGTTCAGTTACCTGATTGTGTTCTACTTATGATTTATTTAAAGCTTACTCCTATTCCAGTATCTAATAAAAATTTAAGGATTTTTTATTTGAAAGCTACAGGGTTGGTCCGGAAAGTAATAGGACTCATTTTGTTCCGCCGCGACTGCATTTCGTCTGGATTCGGTGAAGGGCGTTCCTAGCTAACGAACGAGCGGCTGGTCAGTTGTTTCCGAGAGTCAGGACAGGCATTTTCGCGCGACGTGTTTCTGTCAGTGGTGCAAGCCGGCAAGAGGTACACGATCAAATTCTGTGTAAAACTCGGTAAATCTGCGACAGAGACGTTTGTTATGATCAATGTTGCTTTAACATGAAGCACCTTTTTGGGGGGCCGGGAAGAGGTCGCCGATGAAGACCGTGCTAGAAGACCTTTGACAAACACCTACAATGTGACTCGTGTGCTCAAAGTTTTGAACTCAGACCGTTGACTAAGTATTCGTTTAATTGCCAAGATGTTAAATTTACCAAAATCTGTGGCTTATGACATTGTGACGGAGCATTTGAACATGCGCAAGGTGTGCGCGAAGATGGTCCCAAAAATGAACTTGAAGTGACTTCTTGCAAACAGCTACCTGACCAAGGCCGGCATCTAAACGCTTCCGCAGCCGCCCTACAGCTCAGATGTGGCCCCACCGGACTTTTTTTTGTTTCTTCGCCTGAAAAGGCCGATGAAAGGCAAGCATTTTTTAAACGACAGAGGGGATCAAAGCATCATGCACCGAGGCTCCTAATTTGACATTTTTAACTGTAACGATTGAATCAATAATTTTTTTTTTAAATCGACTCAGTCCTATTTCTTTCCGGACAAACCCTGTATAATGGTTTATTAATGATAATATGTTCGTCAAAATATTTGTGCCGACCGGAGAACTCGGAACGCTAAATTGTTACCGCTGTTCCAATTTAGCTAAAGTCAGTTCAAGTGGCCGGGTTCGGCTCAGAGTTTAATGTGCTGGCAGGCTGTGCGGGAGGTCGTGTGTTGGATCCCGCCTCGGAACATCTAATATAAAGTTTATTTGTTTATTTGTATAGAAATAGTTAACAATTATCTGTCAACATTAAAAGGGCTACCAAGTATTGAACCTACTTCACCATCCAGATAGGGGAGTTTTTTTATTGATCTGCCCTAGCTCACATCAGGTGGATGGAGAAGGCAGGTTCAAGTACGTGGAAAGGATAAAAAAATATAATATTATACGAATTAACATACTGAGAACATTCAGTTGACAACAAATGGTACAATGTTTTATAATTAGCACATACAACGCGAAAAGGATCATGCTGTGCGAAATTTGTCCTGCACATGCTAAGTGCAAGAGGTTGATACGACCACGTAACTCTGGTTGGCACAACAAAATAGAGCAGGCTGATAAGGTAACACGAATCAATATCGCCATTGATCAGCTTTTGTACGAATATGACACCATGGCAAGTTCTCCGATTCTTCAACGATGGCAGATTTATTAGCCAAAACCTGTCAGTATAAGATGGTAGTGGGCGAAGAGGCTCCCAGTTTAGGCCGCGCAATGCAAACAGAAGAAATTGTTTTTGAACACTTTCTATAAGGTCTTGATACTTATCATACTAAGGAGCCCAAACGCAAGAGCAATATTCAAGGATCGGGCGAATAAGAGAGGTAAACAGAAGTTTTGCGATGTAGGGATCATCGAATTCCTTAGACCAGCGTTTAATAAAAGCCAAAACAACCTTAGCTTTATTTAATATTATGCCGATATGGTCATTAAAGCAAAGTTTATGGTCGAGTAGAACACCTAGGTCAGTTATAGTATGGATTCGTTCAAGATTGCTGTGCCCTATAGAGTAGGTAAACAAATGAGGTCTATTGCGGTCAAATGTCATGTGCTTGCACTTTGAATGATTTAGGTACAGCAAATTGTTTTGGCACCAAGATTGAAGGCTAACAAGATCATTCTGTAACAGATTATGTGAGTCAGTACCATTGAAGGATAAAGAAATTTTTACATCATCGGCATACATCAAAACGTGTGATGGGGTTATTACCTGGGGGATGTCATTTATAAACAGACCAAAAAGCAATGGGCCAAGATGACTCCCCTGAGGAACAACAGAAAATACATTCACTACTTTTGATGTTGAATTAAATAAAACTCGCTGGGTCTGATTCGACAAATACATAGAGATCCATTTGAGCAGTAATTCAGGAAAACCAATTAATGAAAGTTTATGCAAAAAAAGAAAATGATTTACAGAATCAAACGCTTTGCTAAAGTCACTAAAAACAACGCCAGTTTGCTGCTTTTCAAGAAAACCTCGCCGGATTATAGAGCTAAACTCAAAAATGTTGCAACTTAGTAGTGATGAGTTTCTCAAATAGCTTGGGCAATGCCACGATAGTTCTCGATGTTAGCCTTACTCCCTTTTTTATGGAGGGGTATAACGAAAGATTCCTTCCATACGAGTTATTGAGAGACATTTGAAATAGACTCGATATAGGCTTTTATAAAGAACTAGCGCAATACTTTAAAATACAACCAGGAATGTTGTCTGGTCCAGACGAAAAAGACGGTTTAACGAGCATTAATATTTGATAAACATCGCATTCCTGAATAACAGGCATTAAAATACCACAAGTATGGGGGAGTGCATACGTATAAGATGAAAATGAGTTATTGGCAGCGGACGTTTTTTATTTCTTTCTTTAGAAAATAGCTTTTACACATCCGGTCAGGTAAGAAGTAACTAGCCATGAAAAAGCTTTACGAAACTTTGCCGTTCAGAATCGGCCGTTAAACCGTAGGTCTCTTTCCCTTGTGTGAAAAATTATAAGCACACACGCCAAGAGATTGAGAGAAGCTTGGCTTGTCCCTTAGGGGCTGCATAAATAATCTACATTACATTACATTTCAAGTTTTACACCACATTTAAGAAACATTTCTCACAAGGCTTTTTTGTTAATCTCAACTGTTTGTTTTCTTTTTTTAGCCGCAAATCGTCCCATGCAAGCTTTTACCTCAGATGGCGTTATCACTGGAGCGACTGCAGCAAGCTTTGAGGCTAAAAACATTTACAAGCGTTTCGAAGAACTGCTGGGACCGCAACAGCCATTTGTTAAGTCGTCTAGAGATCTGGTATTTGATCGTGGCCACTTGGTACCTTCGGCCGATTTTGTTTTCGATCAAAGCCAGCGGCAAACCTTCAAGTACATCAATGTGGTTGCCCAATTCAGGACGATCAATCGTAGCAATTGGAAAACCATCGAGAACTGGGTGCGCCGGCAACTGGCAGAGCGACACTTTGAGGTCTTGCGCATCTGCACCGGAGGATTGGGTGTACTACAGTTGCCCAATCAAAGTGGACAAATGAAATCGGTATTTTTAGCTGGTGCTGGCAGGAATCCCATACCCGAATGGCTGTACAAGGTAGTAAGTGATGGCGCCGATTCGCGCATTGTTTTCTTCACCTCGAACAATGCAAACCAAGAATTGCAGCCCACACCGTATTGCGAGCAAGTGTCTTGTCCCGCCTCAGTGCAGCTACAACAGACCAAGGAGTCGGGACTTACGTATTGCTGTGAGGCCACAAAGTTTCTTAACAAGAATTTGCCGCATTTGAAGGAGGTTTGCTAAGATCCGACCTTAGCTTTTATTAAACGTGCTAATCCTTAAGATTACTTATGCATATACAATACAACTTGGCCATTTTATCGTTGACACAAGTGGAGTCTTCTTCATAGGAATTCGTGCGACTTATGGTCTCCACATCGACCTCCACAGCTTCGGTGATGTTATTAAACTTAACCGTGGCATGGAAATCGGCGCTATTTTGCTGCACCTTGAACTTGGTGCGATACACAGCCAACTCCTGGACGGGCAAGTCCTCGTGATAGTTCTGATCAAGGTCAATTTTGATTTCGGTCCTGTGAACATAGTTTAAGCTCAATTTACTGCAAATGCTGCTCAGATTCTTGGCCATGAGATAGTCATTAATGCGCTCGATGACTCGCGGGGCGATGCGCTCCGCCCACTTGGCCGCTATGGTTTTATACGGCACACAAGTGCAGTAATGCTCGGGTATGCCGGCATCTTCACAGGACCTGGCTTCATCCACGGCATAGAACAACGACTGGCATTTGGGACAATCGTATGATCTGGTTAGGGAGGGACCGTCGGGAGTGCCACCCAGTTCGATAATATGCTTGAGCGTGTTGTGTAGATCATAGTTGGAGGTCAAACGATTTTGGTTCTGATGCAGAGCCTGCGCATACGCCGGATAATGGGCGCGAAACCAAGGTGGCAAGTAGATAAACATGGTGGGCAAACGTGACTCCAGGAAGCCACTGGCAAAGGACATTATTGTGCCATAACGAGCACCATGATCCGACAGAAATATCACAATACTCTGCTCAAAAACGCCATCCGTCTCGAAGTCGAGGAGATATTGCAATACATAGTTTTGCATTTTCGAGGGCATACTGTAGTCATCGTGACTGAAACTGTTTGACCAGAACAGGCCAAAAATGGGTCGTTCATCCACATAGCGTCGCGCGAATTCTGCTCCAAAGTCGTAGACATAGCTGCTGGTGATTCGCCTGCCGACGCAGTATTTTAAGGAGCACTCCTCACACTTCCAGGTATCCATATTATAATCAATAGCCTTCTGAAAGGGTCTGAGGTAATAATCAGTGGGTTGCTCCAGGAAGCCTGGCTTGGCGTAATTGAACGTGTTCATACCAGACTCATCTTCCCCCATGGCAGTCAAATAGCTGGCATTATTAAAGTCCTTCCAGATAAAGGGCGCGCGATCAAAGCAACCTTCAATGTCCCAATCGCAGACTTGCTCCTTAAGCGTATCGGGAGTGTAACCAGTCAGTACGGCCAGGAGATTTGGAAAAGTGTTGTCACCTATCTGGTAAGCGAACGGCATTAGACTTGACTGCGGTGGGGGTGATGACAAAGTTTTAACCCACCTTATTGTATCCCTGCATTTCATACCAGCCACTGCGTGTTAGAAAATTGTATACCCTGGGCATGGTGCGTCTCAGATTGATCTTGGATAAGCTATCAATGCCGAACATAATAACGCTCGGCTTGCGTTGGCCAGGCTCTGAAGATAACCCCTTGGGAGGTGGCTTATATTGAATGAGAGAATAGGCATCACTCTGAAGTATGTACGAGGTATTGTCAATTCTGTGACAGGCCAATATTATACCCTGCACATGCAGCGGCACCACATAATCCTGGGAGAAATACTTGCGCTTTATTCTGTGAAAATAAAGATATTCCATTAATGCCTTTGATAAGAGTAGATAACAAATATGTAGGATCTGGAAAAACCACCAGAAGCGGTAAGAGCTATTATTCGATTAATTAACTATCGATATGTCTATCACGCAACACTGTTCCATTAACTGAGAAAAGAGAAGAACTAGTTCGCTCTGAGAATTGAGTGAGATTGCGTCAGCCAAGCGAGGAAGAAGTGTGTCTAGAGTCGTGCGTTCGTAGTTGCTCGTTGCTTAAAATTCATCCTAATTATGTTAATACTAAGTTCATATCACATTCATATTCTATTCAATAAACATTAAATTACAAGTGTCCAAGATTTATTATTGGCGAACATTGGCGTGCCATCCTACAAATTGGTGTCAGAAACGGGATAAAAACTTGTGAAATGCCTGCAGAAATGAATGTGTGTTAAATTATGAACAAAGTCTAAAGACAAAGGTGAAAAAGCTTAACGAGAAGCGAAAAACTGAGTGGGTGCATAATAATTCAACAAAATTTTGATGCAATCCAAGGAAAGGCACGAGAAATGCGTATTAAGAGCTTATTGCGCATCGTAATTCAAAGAAACATCGAGAAGCTGAGGCAGCAGAAACTTTGCACATGTGTGTGTGTATGTGAGTTTGAGCGGGACAAACATACGTGGTAGCAGTGTGGCCGTACAACGCAATCGAGGAAATGTAAATTTTGCGTAGTGCGGGCTGGATAGCGCATAATTTCAACATTTCGGAGCAGATGAAAGAGGATGTTACATATTTTCGTGGCAAAGGCTGTATAGCGAATCTTTATGGTCCATATTCATCGAAAGATTAATTCTGGTTGTGAAGCAGCATCTACGTGGCAGAAGACAATTGGTGCATGATCTGGCGGATGCGGATTGTGGCATGTGTCAGTGACGTCATCGGTGAGCAGAGGCAGAACAACAGAGCAAGTAATACTACAGAGCGTGTAAAGCAGCAAAGAATGTTTAAATTGGCAGATGAGTTAATTGTTTAATTATTGAATTCTGGCCGTAAATTTTGAATATTGATTTTGGAAAACTGAGTAAATTTGAAAAGAGAACAAATTTAGTATCGTAACGTAAAACATATATGAGACAGATTTAATTGCATTAACCATTAAGTTAAGGAAAATTTCTGTTTACAAATAAGTTTTAATTTTCAGCACATGTAAAGGGCAAGCAACGACGAGCACAAGATGGATAAAGACGAAATTTTGATTTTAACTGTGAATGCACTAAAAGAAAAGTTGTCTGAACTGAATTTACCAACAGTTGGTAGAAAGCAAACGTTGCAGGATAGACTGTTAGAGCATTTCGGGTTGCAAGCTGATGACAATGAGGATGATGAATCCGACTATGACGAAGCTGGGTCAATTCATAGTTCCAACGCGGTTGTAGTGGCAGGGCATACAACATTTACATTACGCGATATTGAAGACTCACTTTCACATTTTAGTGGATCAGGTCAAGTAAGCATTGAACAATGGGTTCGGGAGTTTGAAGATAATGCTACCGCTGTGATGTGGAATAACCTTCAAAAGTTTATATACTCAAAACAGTTGCTTAAAGGAGCAGCAAAAATATTCGTGCGCAGTCAAGAAGGTATTTCGAACTGGTCAAAATTAAAGAAAGCACTATTAGCAGAGTTTGGGACTGCGGTATCGTCAATTGAAGTACATCGTTTATTAAGAAATAGACGAAAGCGTCAAGGTGAAGATTACAGAGAGTATCTTTATAGCCTTATGGAAATTGGCAAACCTGTTAAATTAGATGAAACAAGCTTGATTGAATACTTTATCGAAGGGTTACCGGATTCGCGGAGCAATAAAAGTAATTTGTATCAAGCAAAGACTATTCAACAGTTAAAGGAGCAAATCAAAGTGTATGAAAAAATTCGCAGTAGTCGCCCTCAAGTGTCTAACTCGAATAAAAGTCATTATGAAAGCGATGAGAAGAAAGCAGATCTAAATAAAGGACATTCTAAGAAATGTTTTAAATGCGGCGATCCATCACATTTGGCAAGAGCATGTACCAAGGCCATAAAATGTTTTAAATGCGAAGATTTAGGGCATAAGGCTTCCGAATGTACACAGTCGCGTGTAGTAGTGAAGCAGGAAGGGAAAAAGGCTAACACAATTACGAACGAGATCGGCAGTAGTGGAAAATGCATTTTTAAAGACCTAACTTGTAATAACGTAGTTTTCTCCGCACTGATCGATACAGGTTGTGATCTTTGTCTGATACGTGACGATGTTGTCAAAAAGCTTGGAATTGTCAAGCTCACAGATGAAAAGCACTCTCTTGTCGGAATTTGTAACAGCGAGCTGAATACACTAGGCTGTTTTGTAACACAAGTTCAAGTAGATGGAAATATTTTGGAAATTACTTTCCACGTTACAAGCAAGAACGATATTAAGTACGAAGCTGTTATCGGAAATGATATTGTGAAGATTGTTGATTTGATTGTATCTGAGAATTCGGTAGAGTTTCGACCTAGGGCAAAGAAAATTGCAAGTAATCCGGTCGTAGGCTCAGCTACAGCGGTAACAGAAGAAACTCTTAACGATAGTGAGCCAGAACTAGAACTCTTACGAGAGTGTAAGGAGTTATGTCTATTCGCAGGAACAGAGGACTCAGTGATTGATTTATCCCATTTAGAAAAACCTTTGGCTGAAGCCGTAGAATCGTTAATTGAGAACTACTCGCCGGAAATGAAGAAGAAAAGTCCGATCGAAATGAAAATTTTGCTTAACGATGAACATCCGGTTTTTGAACGCCTCAGGCGCATGTCGTATGCAGACAAATGTGTAGTAGATTTGCAGATTGAGAAGTGGCTAAAGGAAAAAATCATACAACCAAGCACCTCGGAATATGAGTCTAATGTGGTGCTGGCTTCGAAAAAAGATGACTGTAAAATGAGACATGTTGATGCTTTGAGCCGTGTATCATGTCTGATGCTCGAAGATTCATTGCTCCACAGATTGCAGCAAGCACAAGCTAGAGATGATTGGGTACGAGCAGTATTGGCTGTCTTGGAAAAGAGCACTTATGATGATTTTTATGTGAAGCATGGCATTGTGTATAAAGATCCCATTAAGGAACTTATAGTTGTACCATCGCTAATGGAGGAAGAAATTATCAGAATTGCTCATAAAGAAGGACATTTTTCAGCAAAACGAACTCAAGAGGCAGTGGAAAAATCATTTTATATTCCGCAGCTAGCATCCAAAGCGCAGAAAATTGTAAAAAGCTGTATTGAATGTATAATTGCTGAGAGTAAGGCGGGCAAGAAAGAAGGATTTTTGGAACCGATTAACAAAGAGGACAGACCGCTAGGGACATATCATGTAGATCATGTAGGTCCGTTAGAGCAAACCAGTAAAAGCTATAACTATATTTTCGTTGTAGTTGATGCCTTCTCAAAATTTGTTTGGCTCTATCCAACAAAAAACACTACGGCAGAAGGAGTTGTAGATCGGCTTAAACGGCAAGCAGCTGTGTTCGGGAATCCAAAACGCATTATATCTGATAGAGGCGCAGCATTTGTTTCCAATTTGTTTAAGGAGTATTGCGAAAAGGAAGGTATACAGCATTTAATGATAGCCACAGGAGTTCCTCGAGGTAATGGTCAGGTGGAGCGTATCCACAAAACGGTTATACCTATGTTATCCAAGATGTGTCACGAAACGCCTTGTAGTTGGTATAAGCATATTGATGCAGTACAGCAAACGATCAATAGCACTCCCCCTAGAAGTACAAAAGTTTCACCTTTTAAATTACTTACTGGAGTTGAAATGAAGTTGAACAGAGTATCTGATTTGCACGAGTTTTTGGAAGAAGCTTCCATTAAAGAATTCGACACTGAAAGGGAAATACTTCGCAAAGAAGCACAGGAAAATATTCTGAAGATCCAACAAGAAAATCGTAGAACATTTAACAGAGGTCGGAAAAAAGAGCTTAAATATCAGGTAAACGAGTTGGTAGCCATTAAGCGAACCCAATACGGCACAGGGTTGAAGTTAAAACCTAAGTTCTTTGGTCCTTATAAGATTGTACGAGTTAGAGCTCATGGTCGATACGATGTAGAAAAGGTGGGTGATCACGAAGGTCCAGGGAAAACTACAACAGTCGCTGAGCATATGAAAAAGTGGGTTACCCAAACTGAGTCATCGGACGATTCATCATTCGAGTCGAATGAAAGATCAGGACGGCCGAATGTAGGATCTGGAAAAACCACCAGAAGCGGTAAGAGCTATTATTCGATTAATTAACTATCGATATGTCTATCACGCAACACTGTTCCATTAACTGAGAAAAGAGAAGAACTAGTTCGCTCTGAGAATGGAGTGAGATTGCGTCAGCCAAGCGAGGAAGAAGTGTGTCTAGAGTCGTGCGTTCGTAGTTGCTCGTTGCTTAAAATTCATCCTAATTATGTTAATACTAAGTTCATATCACATTCATATTCTATTCAATAAACATTAAATTACAAGTGTCCAAGATTTATTATTGGCGAACGTATTGAAAATGAGAATACGTGTGTTCTATAAATAGCAAGCTCGGCGGCTTCATCTCGTTCAATGCGCATGTTCGGCTTTTTGTTCTCTAACGAGGCATTTGTTCTTTAGGTTGCTGCTCATGTTGAAATGTCACTGTTAAACAGTTCGACGGTGAAAATGGAAAAGTCCACAAAATTTCGAAATTTTGCTTAATTTTAAACTGAGTTTAGATTATCATGTAGATTTTATAGATTTAAATTGTAATGTATGCTTCACTTCTTGTTGAAAATCGTATTTAAAAAGGACAACCTAATTATTATATTCAAAATATTTTTTAAGGTAAAAAGATTTAAATACTATACCACTAGAAAGTAAGTGTTTCGTTGCGTAATTTTTAGAGCACAATTACGGAAAGTGGTTTTCATCGTACTATTCTTCCGTTTTCTCGTATGGTACACGTCGCAAAGTTCCGACTTGGCCGATTGAGCGCTGCAAAATTTACAATTTAATAGATTTTTTGTCCATTTGAATCTAATTTAATAAAGAGAACCCCAGATAGCCCGAAAAACTTCTTATAGTGGTTCAAAGATAAACAATTTTTCAAACGGAAACTCCGATTTAAATTTGATTGTTTTTTATACCCGTTACTCGTAGAGTAAAAAGGGTATACTAAAGTCGTGCAAATGTATGTAACAGGCAGAAGGAATCATTTCCGACCATATAAAGTATATATATTCTTGATCAGCACCAACAGCCGAGTCGATTTAGCCTTGTCCGTCTGTCCGTCCGTCCGTCCGTCCGTCCGTCCGTCCGTCCGTCTGTCTGTATGAACACCTAGATCTCAGAGATGGTAAGAGATAGAGATTTGATATGTATGGGACAAATGCTTCTTTTATCTGCACGCAGATCAAGTTTGTTTCAAATTTTGGCCACGCCCCCTCCCGCCCCCGCAATTTGGAAAAAACTTATATCTCCTACAGTTTTACAGATAGAGGATTCGTACTCTCTAGAGATAGTTAGTAATTAGCAAAATGAATCGATTTGCCGAAAAAATGATAAAGATCGGATGAACGGTTCTCAAGTTATAAGCAAAAAAGTGAACTAAGCCCTCCACGCTACCCCCTAAAAAATTTGTATACTCTTTTTTTGGTACACACAAACAAGAACGCAGGGTTATAAATATATTTTTTTTTTTTCGAGTTTGTTGTAACCCGGTTAGTTCGAGCTTTCCTTTCTTTTTTTTTTTTTTAATTTATTAGTCTTGCGGTATTTTTATTGAATTTTCAATTGTTCATAAAATTGGTTATAATAATGCGATTTAAGTCAAGTATGCGCCGTTTTGTTCGATGACAAGTTCCCAACGAGATGCCAACTTCATAATGCCCCTCTTATAGAAGCTCGCTTCCCTATTGGCAAAAAACTCGGAGAGCCAATTTTCACAGGACTCTCTTGTGGCCAACTTCCGACAACCAAGCTCGTTCGCCATGGACAGAAATAGGTGGTAATCACATGGTGCGAGATCCGGACTATACGGTGGATGCAAAAGAACCTCCCATCCGAGCTCCCGGAGCTTCTGGCGCGTCACCAAAGATTTGTGTGGCCTGGCGTTGTCCTGATGGAAGACAATTCGGCCTCTGTTGATCAAAGATGGCCTCTTCTGCATGAGTGCTGCATTCAAGCGGTCCAGTTGTTGGCAGTACAGGTCCGAATTGAGCGTTTGGCCATAGGGGAGCAGCTCATAGTGGATGATTCCCTGCCAATCCCACCAAACACACAGAAGAACCTTCCTGGCCGTCAATCCAGGCTTGGCCACCGTCTGGGCAGCTTCACCGCTTTCGACCACGACCGTTTGCGCTTCACGTTGTCGTAAGTGACCCACTTTTCATCGCCAGTCACCATCCGCTTCAAAAACGGGTCGATTTTGTTGGGATTCAGAAGCGATTCGCATGCATCCATACGGGCAAAATGTTTTTTGCGCCAAGTCGTGGGGCACCCATACATCGAGCTTCTTTTTTAAATCCAAGCTTCTTCAAATGGTTTATAACGGTTTGATGACTCATGCCCAGCTCTTTGCCGATGCTACGGCTGCTACTATGCCGGTCTCTTTCGATCAATTCAGCGATTTTATCGCAATTTTCGACGACAGGCCTTCCGGACCGTGGCGCATCTTCGATCACCTCTGCACCAGAACGAAAACGTTGAAACCATCGTTGTGCGGTTGAAATGGAAACTGTATCGGGTCCACAAACTGCACAAATTTTATTGGCAGCATGAGATGCATTTTTGCCTTTATCGTAGTAGTACTGTAAAATATGCCGTATTTTCTCTTTAATTTGCTCCATGTTTGCGACGCTATAACTCACGAACGACTAAAAACAAGCAACAATAAATCAAACAAGTGTTAGCGCGTGAAAAGAGCTTTCCAAAAAGCTCTAGCGTGAACCGATGCGACGAATACAACTAGAACTACGCTCTTGCAAAGACAAGCTTGCGGAAATAGAGCAAGACTTTTTTGACAACCTTTTATACCAAAATTTTTTTTTTATTGTTTCGTTTAAAAAAAAAATTTTAGTGGGGAAACACAAAAAAATTTTGGTTTTATTTTATGTTTTTTTGTTGAAAAAAGACTTGATTCGATAGTGATTCCAAAGGTAGTGATAGTGATTTCAAAGGCTCGAATGATATATAAATATATATAAATACTAGCATAAAGCCCGTCGCGATTCGCTGCGCTTGAACAGTATAGAACCAATATCAGAATCAGCTTAAAGTCAATCGTGAGAGGGAAATATTGGGTGCATGTAATAACGCCCGCAGGCTTTATGTCACTTTTGAAAGAGTCATATCGCTGCATTCGGTGTGTCATTAAATCCGCGGGCATTATGTCACTTTGAACAGTGACATAACGCCCGAATTTTCAAAAATATACCTTTTGCATTGAACACGAGAAACTTCAGCATTTCAAGTACCGTTCATTTTGTTATCTCTTGATTGAAAGTACCGTTCATTATTTTTTTTACTTAAACCCACAAACACCCGAAGAATATGGTTATAAATACAGCGATAAGCTGAATTAACAGAATGCTGAACATAAGCGACGAGATATTTCACAATGACATAATTTCGGAGATTAAAATTATACTGACGAATAATGACTTCCCAAGGAGGATTATAAAAACATTAATAGAGAGAAGCAAAACAACCAAAACCAAAAAGAGACTGAACAACCCAAATCGTACAGATCCTTGACTTATGTTCCTGACCTCTCAGAACGTTTTGCAAAATCCGACTGCTTTAACAAAAAATACCATACAAATAGCTCACAAACCAACAAATACAATGGGACATGTATTCAACAAGACGAAGTCGAAAATTGACAACGCAGACAAAAGTAACGTAATATATAAAATACCATGTAAAACGCGTGCAATAAAATATACATAGGAACAACAAAGTCAAAACTTAAAACAAGGATATCATAACATAAATCCGATTACAAACTCCGACACCAAACAACCATTCAAAAAACTGCACTGGCGACACACTGTATGGAGAGCGGACATTCACCGAATTTCGAAGAGACCATAATCTTACAACAAGAGAACAACTACAAAAAGCGCTTCACTCTTGAAATGTTGAACATCATAGATACCACAACAGAGAAAAGAATTAACTTTAAAGCAGACACCGATAACTGCGCGCATATATACAGACATCTACTCAACAGACATTAGCTTAGTATCAAACTCCACGTTAGGCGGTACAGACGTGTTAAATAATGTATGTTAAAAAATGTCCAAAGACTTTGTTACAAATGTTTTGTTATAATTGGTGAATTGTTCTTTGTAGTGTCCCTAAAGACGGATGCCGATGTGCATCCGAAATATATTGGAAACAAACACAAACTGAGTTTTTTCTCCTCGACCTAGAGCCAGCAAACATCAAATTCTATTTTTTTTACTTTTCTGCATCTTACGCATGATTATGTTCTTATTAGTGTAGCATTGAGGTTTGAGCAGGGTGGACGCGAAATTGATTTAGTATACTAGAGTAAAATTGTTAGTGGGAGTCGAAATATTTCGAAACTGTGGTTGCTTCCAGCACCACAACAATTGTTCCAAATTAAGCATTCGACCCAAAAAAATTCGCGTCGTGTTGGCTTTAAGAGAGAAATATATGTGAAGAATTGAGAATGCGCCGCAGGCCAAAAATTTTTTAAAAAGAAGCGCAGACAAAAATTTAAAAAATAATTGCGCGCGATTTTTTATTAGACCGAAGGTACATAGAGTATATTAAGATTGTGCAAAAGTATGTAACAAGGAGAAGGAATAATTTCCGACCCTATAAAGTATATATATTCTTGATCAGCATCAACAGCCGAGTCGATATAGCCATGTCCGTCTGTCCGTCTGTCTGTCCGTCTGTCCGTCCGTTTGAACAAACAGATCTCAGAGATGGTAAGAGATAGAGGTTTGGCATGTATGGGACAAATGCTTCTTATACTTGCAGGCAGATCAAGTTTATTTTCAATTTTTGCCACGCCCCCTCCCGCCCCCGCAATGTCGAAAAAAAGTCATATCTCCCACAGTTTTGTAGATAGATGATTCGTACCTTCTAGAGATAGTTAGTCATTATTAATATCTATCTTTTGCCAAAGAATTGATAAAAACAATTACGTTCGGAAGGAAATAGAAATCGTCTGTACCGAAGTTTTGATACACTTGAAATAGCTTGTCTCAACGGTTAGCGACTTCGACCAAACTTCGCAGATCAGCTTAAAAACATTACATATTACCCATGACCGTGTTTGAGAGCAGTTATATTGAGAGCAAAACAGTTTTTCTCACTAAAATCCATTTTCCGACCGAACATTTGTATGGCAGCTACAAGAATTAGTTATCCGATCCGGTCGGTTCCGACATATTAGCAGCGTGCAGTAAAAAGAAGACTCTGTGCAAAGTTTCAGCTCGATAGCTCCAAAACTGAGGGACTAGTTCGCGTAGAAACAGACAGACGGACGGACAAAGCTTAATCGACTCAGCTCGTCATGCTGATCAAGAATATATATACTTTATGTGGTCGGAGATGATTCCTTCTATGCGTTGCACACTTCTGGGCAAAATTATAATACACTTTTCAAGTGTATAAAAAGTGTAATATACCTGTTCCGAATTCCGAAAACGAGTGGAATTGTTGCAAATCGAGTTGATTGCTGTTCCGAATTCCGCAAATCGACCAGAATTGTCGTTTTCAAAAGTTGTGCTACAGAGTCAGCGGAATTAAAAGTAATTGCTATTTAAAGCATTAAAATAAATCCCCAAAATTATAAACTGATCAATTTAATAATGTTGAACATTTTTTAAATCATTTAGCATCACTACTTAAATTTGTTACAGTTTAAGTGTATTTTAAAATCATTTTTTTATAAACATCTATAAAATATTGCGTGAAAAACAAAACCGAGCGGTCGTTTTCAAACCGAGCTGTTCTGAATTCCACTTTACGTTTTAGTCGATTTCAGCCGTCCATCGATAGCTGCTAGGGTTGCTTCTTATAAATTAATGTATTCGGAGAGCACTATTTATATTTTATTTTAACTATTTTTAACCGTATTTGATATGACATATTCAAATTTAATAATTAAATACTGTTTTAACTAAAAATAAATGGACTTAAAATGTCAATAAGAGCTTTGTAAATTAAAATGATGGAGATGGTGACAACTCTGGCTGCTATCGATATACACAAACACGCGCGGAGGGCAGCCAGACAGCTGTTTATAAAACCGACTTCGAAACCGAGTTCGAAAAGTAAAAACGTAACCAAATCGTTCGGAATTGGGAACAGCAAATACTAAAACGTTCGTTTTCGTTTCGTTTTTACTTTTTGGTTCGGAAATCTGTTTCGTTTTCACTTTCTCACTTGTTATACCCTTGAGGGGTATATTAAAATTGTCCGGATGTTTGTAACGCACAGAAGGAAACATCTCCGACCACATAAAGTATATATATTCTTGATCAGCATGACGAGCTGAGTTGATATAGCCATGTCCGTCTGTCCGTCTGTCCGTCCGTCTGTCCGTCTGTTTCTATGCTATCTCCTCCGTCAGTTTTAAAGCTATCTCAACCAAACTTTTGCACGAAGTCTTTTGGTACAAATACGCTGCACATTTGTCGGAACCGGCCGGATCGGATGACTATAGCATATATGCCATAGGAACGATCGGTTGAAAAGTAGTGTTTTAGTGAGAAAAACTTTTTGTTTTCAAGCTACTCGCCCCAACCCCCGTATTTATAAGTTTTCTATGATTTCCATAATTTCACCGAGATTTATCAAAATCGGACAGCTATATAGTATAGCTGCCATACAAAAAGATAGGTCTGAAAAAAAAGTCTTAGTGAGAAAAACTTTTTTTGTTTTCAATGCTATCGCTCCCAGCCCCCGTATTTTTAAGTTTTCTATGATTTCACATAATTTCATCGAGATTTATCAAAATCGGACAACTATATGGTATAGCTGCCATACAAAAGAAAGGTCTGAAAAAAAGTCTTAGTGAGAAAAACTTTTTTGTTTTCAAAGCTATCGCTCCCAACCCCCGTATTTATAAGTTTTCTATTGTTTCACATAAGTTCATCGAGATTTATCAAAATCGGACAACTATATGTATAGCTGACATCACAGATCTATATTATATACTACCACACAATTTTGTCAAGTTTGATTTAAATCGGATGACTATAGCATATAGCTGCCGTAGGAACGATCGGTCCAAAATGTAGTTCTAGTGAGAAAAACTTTTTGATGAATATATCGTATGGCCATATAAAAAACTGGCAGCATATATCATGCTCCAAGGGTATATAAACTTCGGTACAGCCGAAGTTAGCTTCCCTCTATTTTTTTTAAATTATTGTCTATGCTTCTTTTTAAATATTTTTGGCATTACATATACATACTATATAATTTTTTCAAGAACTTGGTGTGTTGGGGTAGGGGTAACTCCACTCTACTACTCGTTCAACTCTCTCATAAACAGACAAAACGATTTGATCAAGTGGGAAACGACATTTGAAGAATTGGATTGCAATTCGGACATTGAAGAGGCAGATCTATTTTTACTCAAAAAGAACAATTCGCTATTGCTCTGCCCCTATTGCAGACAAATTGTTGAAAATTACCTTAAAATATTTCAATAAATAAAATATAAAGAGTTTCGCCCGCGGGCGTTATGTGAGCGGGCGTTATTACATGCACCCGAAATATTTACCAAATTTAAAAATATTTTATAAATTAATTTCCTCTGTTGAGCCCAGAAATTGAATCTTACATACATAGGCTTGAAATCAACCTTTTACTACTTTGCTTTTTCACCGATTCAACTTTGCTGCTGAGTTCTTACCACCCCCATCCCATCCACACACCACCCACTGCCCAACCACTTCTTACACAACTTCCACCCACTTCCCACCTACTCTCCACCCACATCCCACACACTTCCCACCCACTTCGCGCCCACTACCCACCCACCTCCTACCCACATCCCACCTGCATCCCACCCACTTCCCGCCCACATCCCACCCATGCATGCAGAATTTTCCGGCTATTTTCCTCGTGGGCAGGTTTTCCAAAATCGGGAAAACACGTGTCGAATTATTTTTGGTACTATGCTTGCAAACCATTTCAAAAATTTTTCATGGCTCTGTTTTTGAAATTTTTTTTCATATTTTCGGTAGATGCTCTTACAATTTAAGCCCTGTCTGACTTTATAATTTTCAGATAGAGACAAGCAAGATATTACTCGAAAGGTAATGCAGCTGCCAAAAAATCGCGTAGAACATTGTTTTAAAATCGGTTAAGTAGTTTGGATTCAACGACCAAATATATTATATTAAAAACAAAAATACATTTTTGCTCGAAAATAAAATAAATTAAAATTGCAAACGCCTAAAAAAAATATAAAAAAATCCAAAAAATTCTTTTTTATTTTTGTACTTAAGAATCGAACTTTTACAAAAAAAATAAGGTATTGGCGAGGAAAATCGTGTCACACGTACCGTAGATGGATTAAATTGAGTAAAGGAACTAGCAGTCAAATTAGAGTATTTTGTGTGTTCACAAAAAATAAATTTGTATTTTTCTTCGTCTTTTGGTCAATTTTTGAAGTGAGAACAAAAATAATAATCAAAACCGGAACAAAGTCAAAGCAAACGAAAATTTATTTTTAAATAATCACGAAAATACCACATTTTTTCGCACTAAATTGCTCACAGCTCCTTTGGTTGTTCTTTGTAAAATTGTTTCGGTTTCACTTATTTAATTGCTATCTCCAGCTACAACTCACTTGCGGAGTGCCTTTCAAATGTTTGTGATTGAAAAAGCTCTACACCGGCTTAATAGTTTACCTCTGATAACTGTCGTGCGGCGCATCGCGTACTACTTCTTGATAATAACAATTGTATTCAATTTCACTGGAATTAAGTAAAAGTGTGGCCACCGTTTCATTGATGTGCAGCACATAGCGTCGCCGATTCTGATCATAAATAGGCAAGACCAAGGCAGAGTCATTGCTGCAGGTCTCAAATATCATGGGCTTGAATACGGCCATGGTTTCGTCATTAAATGGATCTATATAGGGTATTTTACACTTGGAGCTCTCCACAAAATATAAAGGGAGTTTGGCGACCTCGGCATCATCTATATTTGTAGTTTCACTGGCAGCTTCTTTATCACTTTCAACTTCAGTTACGTTCATTATCTTAATTTTACGTTGCCACTTGCTACTCGTATTGTTCTCTTGAATTGTTACATAGAATAGCAAAATCAGCACTAAAAAACCGAAGCCGATCCATTTGAATAGCCAAACAGCGATAGGAATGCGGTGTGCCATAACGATGTGCCACCTACTACGTACCCGACACGACTAATAAGACCTTGCCCTGCCACCTCCAAAATGTGGAACGATATCGGTGAGCATCCCCGCGTTATCAGAAATTGACAGTGAATGAACTGTTTCCGGACAACCGACATGCGTAAGTTAAGTAAGGGGTAACTTAATAGCAATTAATTTAGGTGATGGACTAGTTAGTAACTTAAAAAAAAACTAAAAATTTTAATTACTTAGGTCTTGCAATTTAACATACAGGAAACATATGAAAAATACCGCAGCTGATGCACCCTTGCTTGTTAACAAAATGTGAATTTTACACAGAATATGTGGAAGCATTTGCTTGGTCAAATAAGAAAATTTGCTGCTGCGTGTCTCTGTTCTTGTTGCTGCTTCTATATTGCGAACTGCATAAAAAAATGGTGCTCAGAGCTGCAAACCTTCTAAAAATCGGCAGGGGTTCACTCCGGGGTTCGAACCCGCAAAACTTTTTGGGTTCGAGTTGACGGAGTAGGTTCAGAAGGCCGCTGAACCTAGGTTCGGGTTCGAACCGGGGTTCAGGAATAATTTGTTTTTTGCTGACTGAGAAATCATGTAAGTAAATTGAAACAAACTTTTTTGTAGTTAGTATTGTATTTAGTTGTGTGAGCGTCAGCTGCTGATCAATAAATAAAAATAAATAGGGTGATTCATTTCGTGTTTTTTTTTCTTCTTATCGTTATTCCGATAGTGTATCATCTTATTTACATTCAGTATTGCTTAAGGATTCATCATGTAAATACTCACCGCTATAACGTCTACAAATTATTCAGCTGTATTATGAATTTCAGCGTCTTGTGGTAAAGATTATTTTAGCCCTTCGAGTAACTTGTGGTGTGCACCATCGACTATCTGAGCTCTATTATCGCCAATTTCATTCGTAAGTTAGATTTGTATCATACGGATCGGTCGAATATACCTCATCCAGCCTGTAGTGTGTGAATGAAGAAAGTGATCAATCGATTTGATAGCGTGCGCAGTAGAGTTGTGGAATATTTCAAAAATATCTATATCGATATTTTAGACGATATTGAAAAAGTATCATTTCGATATAAATATGTTGGGGTTACAAAAATCGAAATTATCGATGTTTTGGATATTTTTGATATTTTGGGATCGTAACAATGGAATAATTGGGAGTCATTTGACGCGTAATAAGAACTGCATTCTGAATGCGCTTAAAAAATTAAGATTTTATATATATTTATTAAATTAATAAAGGTTATTTATTGTGATTATCATTTATAACATAAGAAGTTCTGCAAGCTTATTCATAAATTTAAATTTATAGAACAAAAGAAGTGCTGTACTTACTTAACTTTTTCTACATTTCTCCTCATTTATGTCTATATCTCACAGAAAACATCTATACATCTATCCATAAAGAAAACAGTTCCCGAAAACGATTGTTTTTGATCGGTTCATAGCACAATTAAAAATGTTAGGGCAACAGTAGCGTCCAAATAGTTCATTCCTCTCTTCCATCTACTGTCAAGATCATAGCGCAACTTGTCAAGTTACCGGCGTCAAGCTGACAAGCTGTCAAGATTACGGCATGCCAAAAACATTTTTCTCTTAAGCGCATTTATCCCACTTACCACACCAGCATTTTCGCAATTTTTAAAGTTGGAGGCATCTGGGCAGCGCTCTTTGTATATTTCTATCAAAATTTTATAATGGGAGTTCTTTATCTCTCTGTTGGCGTACTCTTTCGCTTGTATGTAGGATTGCCAGAATATCCCCAATGTAATGTTTCGAGAGTATCCTTTTTATGTTAGCTTAAGCACGCAAAATGAGTAGAAAGTGCGATCAAGCAGAACAGCCAGAGAGTGAGGTTTGAGCTGCTGGAGTAAGAGGTTGTGTGTTCTAGTGTCGATTAAACTTTGGAAAACTAAAAGATCCCTGTATTTCGGGAGGTCGCCGGCCGGCTGGAGAATGTCAACCGGATTCTGGCTCCGGCTGCCGGCCCTCATACCAGCTCTCTCATACCAGATTTTATATGGGATGTCATGAAATCCGGACACCGCCGCCAGCGGTCAGACAAAAGTGTCCAACCGAGCGGAAGGCTGTTTGGGTAAGCCTTATGGCGGGCGGTATGGACTATACATCGAACAGGCTGTTTTATCACCCAAAAGACCAAAAGAAAAAATATATTTCGTTTTTTCACTTTCATATACACATTTGTTTCTATACATTACCACCAACCACCGCAACATCACTACTACACATCTTTAGAATGTATTGAAAGAACTTTGAAATATTTTTTTTATAATCATACCTTTACTTTGCTTCTCAGTCGAATGCTCTAGCTCAGTGCTACTGTTGCTAGATCAAAAGTCGAACTTAATGTGCTATATATATTGACATATTTTATAAAAGTTCTCATTTAAAAATTTCTTGCATAAGTCAGATGTATACAAACGCGTAATGTAGCCTAACTTTAAGCACGGTACCGGAGTACTCAAAAAGCGCTCGCAAACGAAAAACTCCATATAAAAACGTTGTAAAAATACCGCGAAACGTTTGACGTCAGCGTTTTACGGTGTACGCAGGAGCGCGAAACATCAATCCACACGAACATCGAACTCGAACGTCGAACACTTTGAATTTGTGGATTGTATTTCCAACTATTCGAAATTTTTGGGCATACAAAGTAATTAAATTTATTTATTTTGACGCTCAAAAACAAACATAATATCGAAAAGAAGGGTCAAATTGCTGATTAATACCGTAGGGCGAGAAGTATTTAGACCTCACCAATATTAATTTTTGCTGCACGGTTATTGTGGAAACCTCCAGCGGCGGTCGACAAAATCCTGCAACAATGGGTCGAGATAAAAGCAGCAACCGAAATTAAATGTTTTTTTAATTTTTATAAAAATTTGTACATTTGATTAGGTCTTGCGAACCACCAGATTGTATTGCGGCTGAGAGGATGTTCCTTTTGGCGTCAACTCAAAGAAGGCAAATAAAACTGTTGGCCCTCCTTATGGAAGATTTGTCTCTAACTGTTGCTTGGGAACCTTCGTCCCGAAAGAGGGCATGATGGCGTCCTCGTCATAACGGAGCGTGACAACGCGCGACCCCAGTCCATCCTCTGAACCAAGCCTGGGGGCTTGCTCGAGTTTTAAGTGTGGTCTGGACGTGGACTTCCTATATCATGGAATTGTCATGTCCGAAAGTTCCTTTTCAAATGGCTATCTGGAAGACTCCGGTCTCTGGAAGCGCTAGTCGGCCTGTGATATGTGATTCGTATGCTTTTTCAGTACGTACAGGAGTACCGTGACTTTAACATATCTATTGAACATGCCATTCTGCATGTAATTGATCTTTAGTGCTATTACTACTCTCAAAAAATCTTCCCATCTTCCCGCTTTCAAAGCCAGTATTAGACACTGATGATGGTTAGCAT
>JAEIFU010002200.1:0-48721 GCA_018904235.1 Lordiphosa stackelbergi
CTTTATGTCTTTCAATGATGAATATGATCTGATTCAACACAATTTTGGAGATTTTGATCAAAATCGGATGAATATATCTTATAGATACGATATAAGAAACTGGCCAGCCAAATGGTTGTGGGTTAACGTTAACTATTTAGTTTAAAGCACAGATTAGGTTTAAGTTCGGTTTATTGGAGACGACCAACTGCCTGAAAGAATGAGTGTAACACAATGGCGGAGAATTAAGTGTGTGTGTGAGTTAGAGATGTATGATACATAAAAAGGCGGGAGTATCGAGCATCGATAGTTTTTAGTGAAGTGTGAACTAGTTAGATGAACTGGATCTGTGATTGGAGTAGTGGCGCCATCTATTGCTCAGCATGGCTAACATTTTTCAAAGGGAAAATTCAATTTTTGTATGTAAAATCATTTTAAACCTTCATTTATATAAATTATACAAGCTGTAAGGGTATATAAACTTCGGCCGAGCTGAGGTAAGCTTTCCTCTATTTTATTTCCCCGGAAATCCTAAGGATCAAACTGCAAATTGAATATTTTTTGCTGGCCTTTTTTAAACAGATTAAACTTTAAGTATGGAGTTCAATGAGTTCATAAAGGCAACTACAATCAAATTAGGTTAAGATTGGAAGTATCTAGATAGAGCTAAATATCGAATCAAAACACTTTCGAACGGATTACCATGACACCTTATAAGGAACGTTATATGGACTTATTATTCAATATCTTTATAGTTTGGAAGCTCTAGTCTTTTCAAAGGAATATCTTTCACTCTGCTTACAAAACCATAATTAGATCAAAAACTAAACCCAAGACTCCCAAGTCTTCTGTTTGTTTTCTTTAAGTGATTTCAATATTTCATCTTTATTTTTGTTCCTGTTCAGAATTGTTCAATGACAGGATGACAGTTAAACCAAATAAATAAATTCTGAGCTGTCTTACAAATGTCTTAAGAATTCATAAAATGTAAGCATAAAAGAGTAGAGTCGCTTGCAAGCGTAATTAAAAATTCTGATCATGATCTGAAATGTTTAGTAGCTGATCATGAATTTCTATTGATTTGCCAAGCCGAGATCGCCTAGATATTCGCTTGCTAACAACAGCAACAACTACAACGAGTAGGTTATCCCAAAACTGGCTTTGACCAAATTTGTTAAATACTGCGCATTAAATTGCCTGCCCCCATATTGAAGCTCCCTCTCTCTCTCTCTCGATAAAGCAACACTTTAAATAATGAACGCATGCCAAATACTTCCTGGCCTGGACAAAGAGGTAAAACACCTGCCGCAACACCTGCAACACACCACCCAATTGGGCAGAAGAGAATTAAATCTCAAATTGTATTACATTGCCATCGCTATAAAATGCGGAAAACCCTGGCTAAATTGCGTTAATGTTTGTAATTAGTTGGCAATATCGAAAGATTTAATTTGTACGCGCCGAAAACGGCAAGTTTGTTGCTTAAGTCTTTTGTATTGGAGCTATGCAAATACATTGTTGTTGTTGTTCGGTTGTCTGTGGAGCCGGAGCTGGCGGCAACGAATTGAATAACATGAAAAATGCGCTTACATTGCGATATCATCACGTTTATGACGCTGGCACAATTAATCAGCCGACATGCAAGCGCTAAAAGGCAGAATCCAGGCAGGAGAACGCACAGCTGTGCTCCGGCTCTGTGCTCTGGGACTAGGAACCATAAACGTTTCTCTGCTCATCAAATGTGCAATTTATAACATTTTTTTTTTTTTTTTGCCGGCCGCCTACGCCATAGATCTCGGCCTGGCCGGGACCTGCATGTTGTCCAGCCATTTGCTACAGTTATGGCACCAGGAAGACCGACCAACCGACCGACCGACCAACCGTTCTTCCCTCACTCATGTGCCAGCGATTTGTATCGCCCTGTCTGTTTAAACTGTGTAAATCGCCCTAAACTACGCATCAGTTTCGGTTTCAATCTCTTGAACTTGTGCCTCACGCTCGCCCCATCCGCTCTGTGTATGTTTATTTTGAGGAAGTGGTTTCGTTTAGCGTGCAAGTTTATCGCGATAGACGCAAGATATGTTGATATAGCGGTAACAAATTGCCTCCATTGAACGCTGCAAAATCCTGGCCCAGTTCTAAGAGACGCTTCCGCAAAATACAAATACAATTAAAAGTGCTCGCAGCTCAATTACCCCAACGATCGGTGCCCGGATAGACACACCGAGGGATCGGGCAATTACACGGGTCGTCGACTTGTTTATTTTGTTCTGCGGCAATTGCGCAACTGTTGTTGCATCTGTGGGCAAAAACTGCCTCGATAATCATTCAAATTTACAAGAAAACAATCAAAAACAAATTCCTAGAACACAAATCGACGAAACTCATTTCATTTCAATTAAAGTTGCACGCCGGCCTGGCAATGGATGGATGTGGAGGCAGCTTGAGAAAAAAGTGTGCATAGGAAATTGGAGGAAAGATGAAGATGGTACCAAGGCAACGAAATGGCTGATGCTCTTTTTTAGAGACGAAAAGAAGGAAATCAAATGTTTTGTTTTCATTTTAAGTTTGATTTTATCAATTTGTGTTTATAAAAGGGGATCATAAAGTCGTGCAAATGTATGTAACAGGGAAACTATGGTGATCCAGAAACTTCTAGTCATAGATCTTCTGGACCTAATGGGGGCGTAAAGCTGTTGACCGTTTCAACTTGGTGAATCCAGCGTGTTGCTGGCTTACTGCATCTCAAGTTGACTAACATCTCCTCGTTATTGACCACCGCAAAGCTAGCGTGAGCAGCGACCCGCCCTGTCTACCTTTGGTATACCTGCAAAGTATGTTCGACTTTGCATGATGACGTTGAGAAGCACGCAAAGCTCCTTCAAAATAGGAAAGAACCTCTCCAAGCCTTTTGATACCAAAAGAGGTTTTAAGCAGCTTGATATCTTATCGTGTGACATGGTTAATCTGCTGATGCTGATCCAAATGCCAACAGATCGGGCACCATCTTAAATAAAGATCTAATGCTATGCTAATGATCCGGGTACATACCCTACATACGAGTTACTTCTCTGGGTGCTTTCGTGCTGAGACCCGCGGGTCAAGACGTCAGAATCAAAGAATATACCGCTTTGTCAGGCTTTGTGTAGCAGAAATAACTTGTGGTCCATCTTCCCACCCATTTTGGGCCATCGCTCAAACTCTCAGAGATCTCAGCATTTTACAAATATTTCTGTAAAGTGTCCTGGACAGATTGAGTCCTACCCCAGCCTTAGAAACTACTTTACAGATGGCGCCCGAGCAGGGACTCTGAGATCCAATTTGTTTTAAAAAAATTTAAAAAATAATTTCTTCCATATAAAGTTGAAAAAAATATATATAAATAAATTGTATATAAAACTATGTAAATTTGCCTAATTTGAGCATAACATCCTCCGTGTCTTAAAACAACACCAGAAAATAAAAATCTACACAAGTTTTGCAAGCAAAGGTATATATGTCTGTCAATCGGCCGTGCGGAAAATGATTCAGATGATATTGACATTATTGGCAAAAACGAACGTCTACTCAAAGTTGACACTTCTCAAGCGCTCTAGTCTTCGCAGTTCCACCATGATTTGCTTCGAATAGATGCTCAGTAGCCTCCAATTTGGGATGCTTTCCAGCATTTTTGGGATGAGGGTCGTCACCGTTATGCGCTTTCCGAGAGACGCTTCCATTTGCTACTTTCCAGACAAAAAGCGCATGCTCCGTATCTTCCTCTGTGTCCCCGGCACAGGTAGCTGCGGAAGCAGCCGTGGCCGCTCAGGATTAGCGACCTGGTAAAAGATAACCTGACCGTGCTTCCTGCCAACCCACATACTCAGGTCTGGTATGAACCGGTGTGAATTGAATGCGTTTCTTATGTCCAGCGTTGCCACCAAGCAGTACTTCTTGGTACCTCCTAGCCATCGTTGCCTGTCGATCGCTCGTCTGGCTGCCCTTAGCATCCAAGGTAGATCGCCTCTTTCGGAATCCAAACTGCATTGGCGACAGATAGCTCTCAACAGCAGCCTAAATTCCGGTATGGATAAGGCGCTCCAGAATTTTACCGGCTGTGTCCAGCATACTGAGCGGCCTGTAGGACAATGGTTCGTCTGCCGATTTATCTTCTTTTGGAATAAAAACCCGTCTCTGTGTCTTCCGTCGCTCTGGAAACGTTCCTTCCTTCAGGCATGCATTGTACATGTTTACAGAAGCATCTGGGTTTTGTTGCACTGCTAACTTTAGCACAGCGTTCGGCATTCTGTTTGGGCCAGGCGCCTTCCCGTCATTAATCCATTTGGCAGCAGCTATAACCTCGTCGGCCATTGCAAGCTGTACCCCCTTTTGGCAGGGGCGAAACGTTAAGTAGCTGGAGTGGTTCTTGTTGTGGAAAGAGTGTGTCTCCACTATGGCTCCCGGCAGAATAGTGGAGGTTTCTCAAAGGACTTAAGTTTGTTGGTCACAAGCTTGTAGGCAAAACCAAACGGGTTCTCATCTACATTGTCGCAGATTTTTGATAGACAGCTTTATAAGTCGCTTAAGGACTCGTCTCCTTCTCTATACAGCTCTTGGAGCATTCGGAATTGTGGTGTGCCTCTTGACCTTTGATAGCCTCGCCTCTCACGATTACATTCTATTCTAGCCGCTTAGGATTTGCGTCCGGTAAAAGATAACTAGACCTTGCTTCCTGCCAACCCACATACTCAGGTCTGGCATGAGTCAGTTTGCTACCATGCCGCTGCAACCATGTCTCTAGGCTCTGCAACTTTGCAGATGTACGGATCGCAGCAGAGCAGCCTTTGCCGTGAGGTTCCTCATATACTTTGGAAATTTCGGCAGCCAGCATTTTCCAGAACCGCCAGTCCAGCGATGACCAGCGCGGCATCAACAGCAGATTCGAATCGCTTACAGTCGGTGTGTTGCCTCTAAGCCACGCCTATAGCTTTTGATGAGCAGGGCATCCTTCCAGACACCGACCTGGTAGCACTCATGAGAAGCATTCTTCGATTTTGTCCAGGGCCTCTGGTGTTGAGCATCCGCCTCGATAGTGCTCTGTTGGTTGTAGCTGCCCTTAAATTGTCCTACTCCAAATGCTCGCGAAAGCTCTGTCTGGTGTCCAGCATCACTACCAAATACTTAAGTGCCCTCTTAGAGGCCACTGTAGTGTTACCGACAGTCATGTAAGCTGTCTCCACCTTTTTCGGCTACTTATCAGCACTGCTTCGTTCTTTTGAGGTGCCAGATTTAGCCCCATCGATATGAGCTATTCCACCTCTGCCCTATTGCCTGGTTAATACAGGGTTTGTCCGGAAAGTAAAAGGACTGAGTCGATTTAAAAAAATTTATTGAGCCAATCGTTACAATTCTTTAAAAAGTTTCAAAGTAGGCTCCTTCTGCGTCAATGCATCACTTCCAGCGCGATTTCCAAGCATCGAAGGCGTCCGGAAGGCATTCTCCGGAACAGCTCTTTCCTGGCAGGAAGCAAAAAAAGTGTGTGTGGGCGTCTGCGGGAAGCGTTGGGATGCCGGCCTTGATCAGGTAGCTGTTCACAAGAAGTCACTTTTCAAGTTCACCATCTTCGCGCACACCTTGCGCATGTTCAAATGCTCCGTCACAATGTCATGAACCATAAAGTTTGGTAAATTTAAGAACAAATAGCTTTACTTAGTCGAGGGTCTGAGTTCAAAACTTTGTGCACACGAATCACATTGTCGGTGTTTGTCGAAGTCGAAGGTCTTCCACTACGGTCTTCATCACGACCTTTTCCCGACCCTCTAAAAAAGCCTGGTGCCACCGATAACACCACTTCTTGCTTAAACAACATCTGGGTTAGCCTGATTGATCATATCAAATGTCTCTGTTGCTCTCTCAGGTGCTCGGAGACAACTGACCAGCCGCTCATTCATTAGCTAGGAACGCCATCCACCGAATCCAGTCGGTGCGCGCACGCTCCGAAGTACAGTCGCGCCGGAAGAAAATTAGTCCTATTACTTTCCGGACAAACCCTGTACACATAGTCATAAATGGCGTTCCACATGCGGAACTCCTCCATTTATTTCGTACAACTTCGAGCAAGCAATAGTGTCGTATTTTAACACCCTATTGCGAAGGTAGCTTCTGTTAATATATGGAGCAAATAAGTTTGTACTCAATGCTGTGCCCACAGAATGCAGCTCCACTTTCTTAAGATATGGTGTGTTGTTTAACTGAATCTTCTTCTTTAACTCAATATCGTCGAAGTCTTCCGCATCAGTTTCCTCAAAGAACCAATCACTTCACATTGCGGCTTGTGGTTTCTTTTACATTTTCAAAGAAAATGGACGAATGATGCCTCGAGACCAAAATCCGCACCAAATAGTGACACGTGGTGGGTGCATTGGCTTCTCGATGACGATAACGTACGGATTTTCTGTGCCCCCAGATGCGATAATTTTTGACGCCGAGGTGGAATGTGCTTCATCCGAAACGATATTTTGGTATTTAATTTTTTTGAGATTAGTTCGTGTTATTTTTCTATTTTTTTTTATTTTTTTTAATATTTTTATTGTTTTTTTTTATTTTTGTTGTTTTTTTTTATTTTTTTTTTTTTTGTTAAATGTTCTATAAACGATCTTCCGCCAATTTAACTGTGAGCGGTTCGGTTATTACTTACTCTCCTTATTTTCTGTTTTCTTTTTTTTTTATTAAAATTATAAAGTGCAATTTATTTTAATATGATTTTATTTACTAATTTTTATATTTTTTTATTTTTTTTTTTTTTTTATTTTTTACCGGTACAGTTTGTGTCGAGGACTCACCACTTTGAAACTATTTCCCAACTTTCTCCAAGCGAATAGCGACCCATTTCGCAAATGTAACAAAAATGTGTCATGTGGACACCGGCTGAGTGGGGCGCTGCGGTTTTTGATACAACCGATTTAAGTAATGGCAAAAAGACAGTTTTTGGATTCTGTATAAATAAATGTTATATAATATAAAAAAAATTAGGTCACTGTCAAGTCACTGCCGATTCATTGTTAGGTCACTGTCAATTCACTGTTCAATCACTGTTTTGTCACTGTCAAGTCACCGTTGAGTAACTGTTAAGTCACTGTTAAGTCACTGTTAAGTCACTGTTAAGTCACTGTTAAGTCACTGTTAAGTCACTGTTAAGTCACTGTCAAACAAACAACATTATAGTTTATAGCACAGAATTCACAACTTGACCTCAATGCAGCCACTCTTTCCACCCCCAACTTCCCACATACCCACCAGATCCCCAGCTGACCCACCCCAGATCCCCACCAGATTCCCACCAGATCCCCACCAGATCCCCACCAGATCCCCACCAGATCCCACCAGATCCCCACCAGATCCCCACCAGATCCCCACCAGATCCCCACCAGATCCCCACCAGATCCCCACCAGATCCCCACCAGATCCCACCAGATCCCCACCAGATCCCCCACCAGATCCCCACCAGATCCCCACCAGATCCCCACCAGATCCCCACCAGATCCCCACCAGATCCCCACCAGGTCCCTACCAAATAACCACCAGATCTCCACCACATCACCCCCTGATCCCCACCAGATCAGCACCAAATCCCCGCCAGATCCACACCAAATCTTCACCTGATTCCCACCAGATACTCACCCCTTCCCCACCACTTCCACTCACACTATCCCACTCCACACACAACCCTCCTGCTACTACTGTAATGATAAAAGCTGCTGATTTTGCAAATACAAAATTCAAAGACAAAAGTCAAAAGACATACCCCAAAAGAATCTGTCGCAAAGACAAAATTTTTCAAGATTTACTCCCCCAGTCTGACGTCCGTAAAAGAGCTTCGCTCATCTATCCCATATTCCCGTCCATCTTAGGGTAAAGGCAAGACTAAGCCAAGCATGGGAGCGTGCAAGAATCAGGCGGCGGGAGTACACAGCAGCGGCATAGAAAATAAAAAAAAAAAATACCCAAAGAAAACAAATTTAAATAAGACAAACGTCAACCAATTACCGTCAATCGCATTTCCCGCAACGGAGACGTTGCCAACCTTTTTGCCAGTTTGCAAAAAGCTGCAAAATTGCCAAACGGGCAGCCCCGCCCCCGTTTCCCCCCCTCCACCCCTCCCCCATTTCTTCCAGCCAGCCGGCTAAGAGGGTGCAAGCTTGGGATCACTTGGTTGGTTGGTTTGAGTTGACTTGGGCGCGCATGTGCAGTTACTGCGTCACACGGCACGCGGAGAGGTCAAAAAACTATGAGCCCAGTGAGCGAGTCCAGGGAAGTAGAAGGGAGTTAGAACTGCTGCCGCTGCTGTCGCTGCTGTTGCTGGCGAAATCAAATCAAATCCAAATCAAACAAACCCATGCCAGAGACAGAGTTAGCTGGTGAAGTGAGGGAAAGGGGAAGGGCGGAAGCGACAAGGCATCGAACAAATTTCCATGCGGCTGTGAAATTCCGCAATGTGACGACGACGACAACGACAACGACAACAAGAAGAAGTCGAAGTAGCAGTTGGTTCCAGGTTGCTGGTTTGTTGCTTTAGCTTGTTCTTTGGCTGTTTTTGACTCTGAGCACAATTATCGGCTGTTTGGCATGTAAGTACAGTAAATATGCCCTAGAAAGAACTCGATTTTCCCAAAAAAAAAAAAAAAAACTTTCCACTTCCACTTAAATTGCCCCTGACGAGCTGCACGTACTCTGACAGCTGTAGATGTGTAGTGTATCCATCATTCTCATCCTCATCTTCCTCATGCGAAAAGGTCAACAGCAACTCACTCTGACTTTGGTCTTAGAATTTCAATCATAGTTGATGCCGATCGCTAGCTGCCTCGTCTTGGCTTCTGTGCGTCTGAGCTACATTGTCGCTCAGCGTTGGCCACTTTGTTCTAGAGCGATTGCAGCCAGTTCCTTGATCACGTTCATCGCGTTGCATACAAAGCAGCAGCAGCAGCAGCAGCAGCAATTGGCCTGGGCCATTTTCAACGCCAGTTGATTTTTCATTCGATCCATTTGAAATTGTTTGATGCCAGTTTGATATGGAGGCCATGATAGATGTTAGCTCGTTACGACCAGGTACCTTCAATCATATTCAGACAGGGCCTGGGAGCTGTAGCGGATTTGGGCCTTCATTATCGTTGTGGCTGCTTTGGGGTAAAGAATTTCAATGCAGACCATTAGTGGACCTCGTGTAGGACAATTGGCCTCTGTCACCCACATTTTGATGGTGCGTGTTTAGATGGGCACAAAAAGATATGGAGAAAGCGCAAAAATTGATTATATGGGAAAAAATTGTAATTTTTGATCGGATTATATTAAGTGGGAATACACTGAAGCAAATGGAAAAGATAAGAGAAAAATATCTAACCAGACCTTTAACATTTAAGCTCCATGAAGTTGAAACAATTTTTGACAGCTAGTTAAATCTGAATACGTTTTAAAAGGCTCTTATTTGAATGAAATTCATTCTAATATTAAAATTTCATTCTCATCTGAGTTAACTTATCTATAGTTAACAGTTTGTATTTGCTAACCCCTTCGCGTTTTTAACAGGGTTTGATTCGGAAAAATATCAAACTCCATATTGCAAAACCAAACACCAAGTTTAAGTTCATACCTAAAATAATTTTTGATGTATGGCTCTAAACCTCTTTTAAACCTGTTCCCACCGGTTTCGAACCAGTAATTTGACATAATGTTAACAACCTACAGACCAAAATGCATGTTCGATTTCGATTTTCATGTAGATTTCGGAAATATACAGAGCGTCAGTGCCAATGAAACCACTGGCATTTTGGTGTTATTTCGTATCGGTTTTGCTTTAACCCCTTTGGAATTTTGGGGTTATCTCAGCTAATAGGAGCAGCTGCTGATTTTTAGTAGATAGTCAAAGACTGCTGATGATGGGACCGGGAGCTTCTTGAAACAGCTATAAAGTGTTGTGTGTTACTGTTTTAAAACAGTTTAAAGTGTTCCCCTCTTCAACCATCCAAAAAATTCCTTTTTTTCACCTTCCTTTTTTCTTTCTTCCTTCTCCTCTTTTCTTTTTCCTTTTCTTTTCTTTCTCTTCTCTCATCTCTTCTTTAAAACTTTACTATAACTAAATGACCTTGAGCCGGCTGAAACTTGCAAAATTGATTACTTTATAAAGTGGTCCGGAAATGAGTCCTTCTGCATGTTACATACAGTTGCACACTTTATAGACTTTTTACTCTCAGTAACGGTTTTGCATAAAGGTTTCCACATTAGGACAGCAATGGATTGTCTGTACATTACAATTTCAAGGGCCTCCGGTCCTGTCATCAGCAGATTTTTTTCCATCATGTTATCTGCACAACTTTTGAATGCAATTATCATCAAAAGGTCTTTAGTTGGTTGATAATGAAGTTCCGGGTTTTATATAGGTTGAGTCAAAAAAGTCTTGCGGTATTTCCCACAGCTAGCGTGTTCTAGTTGTATTCGTCATCGGTTCGACCTATTGAGCTTTTGAAACAGTTCTTTGGTATATTGTTGCGTTTTTTTGAGTTATATGGCGTCGCAACATGGAGCAAAATAAAGAGAAAATACGCATATTTTACAGTAACTACGATAAAGGAAAATGCATCTCATGCTGCCAATAAAATTTGCAGTACGGTGAAACCCGATACAGTTTCCATTTCCTGCGCACAACGATGGGTTCAACAAGTTTTCGTTCTGGTGCAGAGGTGATCGAAGATGCGCCACGGCCCGGAAAGCTGTCGTATTGAAAATTGCGATAAAAACCGCTGAATTGATCGAAAGAGACCGGTATAGTAGCAGCCGTAGCATCAGAAGAGCTGGGCATGAGTAATAACTTAAATAATTAAATATTATGTAATTAAAAATTATGATATATTTTTTTTAATATTTTATTTATGATGTTGGGGTTTAAAATTATTTTAAATTTTGTATAAGGTATATTATGTAAATTTTTTTTTTTTTTTTGGGTTACCGCGAGTTTGTAATGATTAATATTATAAATTAAATATATATTTTATGAAAGAATTATTATAAATATTTGGGATTATGGGATTTTTGGTATATTATATGGGATTAGGTATATATATTGTATGTTATAAAATATTAATGTATTATATTTTAAATGGTGGGATATGAAAAGGGGTAATTTTAAATTTTATTTAAATTAATTTTTTTTAATGGGGGAAAAAATAAAAAAAATATATTATTTTAATGGTATAATATATTTATTATATTATTATATTTATTTTTTTTTTTTTTTTTTTGGGGTTTTAAATAATTATTTTTTTATAATTTTTTTTATTTTTTTATGACCATGGAAAGAGTCCCTCTGGCGGCCTCATCGAATTTGACAAAGTGTCCCCTTCTCCACCATCTATCCAATCTTTGCACGCTACTGGCTCCTCAACCCAGATTGACAGCTTTCCCAGTTCTCGCTCATCACATCCTGTTCCTCACAATCCAACTTCCCCATATGCCAACTATCTGAAGAAACTGTGAATTCGTTCATGTTGCTGGATACGCAACAACGAAAAAGTTTGCCAGGAATTGTTAGTTTCCGCGGTGCTGGATAAACGGCTTAAAGACATGCTGCATGTCGAAAATGCCACTTATATTTCTTGGCTCCCGCGCTCCAATTTATGGACAGTCAGTCAGTCCGGCCAAGAGATTATTATATAATTTTATATCTCAGAGACTATTAGAGCTAGACATAGAAAATTGTATATAGGTTGGTAAAACTGAAAACGCAGTTCGGTCTATTTTTATGTCAAGTTTATGGCCTATATGGACTCGATAATGGGTTAGCTTTCAAATGTGGTTTCTAACTATCGCGGTTTTCAAGCATGTTACCATTTCTTGAGGACTCATTTTATTGGTCAGCATCTCAATATGTTTAAATTCACAAAATTCTATCGAGTGGTTTTCCATTAATCGGATTTTCTAAGTTGGACCCTCTATGGGCGGGGTGCTAACCCTTATCCATTGGAGGCGGGAATTTGGTAAAACAATTGTGGTGATTCCCTTCATCTTTGGAGAATTTCCAACATTTTAGCTCTCATCTTTATTTGACTAGCAGCAGATTTTTGTGTGTTGTATACATTAAACCATATAGTTAGCGAACTTACTTGCTCCAAGAAAATCTGGAGTATGAGGAGTTGCTACCCTGATGCCTCTAGTTTCCCAGGGTCTGTTAGTGGCCTCACTAACAATTTACATAGTCAGTTTTTTTTTTTTTTTTGCAAAGAGTGGTGGGACTTGCTCCCCACGTAAAATCGCGTTCGGCAGCGAATTTAGAACAGCCAAAGAGCAAAGTGGGATGTCCATCAAGTCAGTGACAATGGCACTCCCCAATACCTGCGTCTTTTTAGCTCATAGACAAAGAATACGCGCACAGTGTGTGCAATACGGATCTGTCTCCTTAAACCTATAGAGATAGGACTTGAAGCATCCATGTCCAGTCAGTAGCTGTGTTAGGTAAAAGTCGGTTTGTCCGTGCTGTCTACCCACCCACGGCCTTATGTCCGCAATTATTATTTTTGTCCAGCTGCCGTTGGTGGTAGTACTCCACCTGCTTTCCATAGCTAACAGGTCTAGCGGGATCATTCCTGCTAGTACTGCAGGTAACTCGGAGAGCACACCTCTTGTACGCCATTTTGCATCCTCGTGCGTATGACGGTACGGTCATTGCAGGGGACTATATCAGTGCTGCATACTTGATGATTAACCTGACTACATTGCAGATCAGCCATGTACTACGTTGTCGGGGTCCTCCCGATATTCGCCATGATTCGGATAAGGCATTCGTTGCCTTGATGGCTTTTTCCTCCACGTATGCGAGGTGTCTTTTGAAGTTGAGCTTGTGATCCAGCATAACCCCCAGGTATTTTATGGCCTCCTTTGACTTTATGTTTTGTTCTCCGACTCTTATGTGAGCAGTTTCCACCGTTTCCTGCTACATTGGTTCAGCCCCGAGCGTTAACTAGTAAGATTCACTTGTCACTGTTCTTCCAGATACTTCACGTAACGCCATACTTGAGGATGCATATATCCTTCCTTTTGGAGCCAGCAAACATTGGCTCAAGTAAGAATGTTGCATGTTCTTATAGTTCTTAAGTTAATGCTGCGCTCTCAGCATTCACTCTGCTAGCTTACTTACCAAATCAAACCAAATGAAAGTCAAATTAAAAGCAATTGTGCTAATTAATTTCAAACTATTTTGCACCGCTTTGGTGCTGCTCCAGATGATTGCTTTGTTTGGCTTTAAGCTACAAATCAACTAGAGTGATTAAGCCGGTTTTCGAACTGTTGATTTGAAATAAAATTTTGATTTTTACTCTGTTCTTGAGATTTGCGCCTTGTAAATTTTCCATTAATCCAGTAAAAACACATTTAATTCCCCCTGGCTTTAATAGTGCGCAGTTTTTCGTATATGGCCAGAGCTGGGTTAATTGTGATTGCAAACAGGTGTCCCACAGTTGACGCAAGCCAGCCCCTCCTCCTCCTCCTCCCATCTCATTTCCACCAACGCCCACACCCCATTGAAACAGGTCCACTTTCAACGATTCGTTTTTGCATATTTGTTATATACTTTTCTGAGACATTTATTTAGACACAAATACAATATAATTTTATATAGTTATACATTTATGTATGTTTACTCTCTATTAAGGTATGCCCTAATGAAGCATTTAAATAATAACTAAAATGTACAGACTAAACGACTAAGACAATGCATTTGCGAGAGGGAGTTGGCTCTGAGCAACTAAATACTAACAAGAGTTTTAGTTTTCAATTGGAATTCAAAGAGACGAACAACATTTAAATTATGAGGAGAAATTGATAAATTCATTTCAGCTATTAAATACTCGTTTATGTTGTGTGTTTTTCTTTTTGCAATAACATTTTCTATATAGTGAATATTTTAGATATATTGTATACAGATATATATATATATGTTCTATGCAGATATTTTGATATATATTTTGTCTGTGGATTTTTTGAGATTTTTACTTATTTTGAAATTTTCTTCTGACTGCAAACTAATAAAAATGGCTTTTCAATGCGCAATAATCAAATTAAATTAAACATAAAATTAAAATCACAATTTTATAGACTTGATGTGGTTGCGGCTGCCGCTGCCGCTGCTGCTGCTGCTGCTGTTGCTGCTGCTGTGTCCGTGTCCATGTCCAGGCAAAATATTCTTGAAAAATATTTGAGTGGAATTTATTTTAAAGCATAGTTTTGGGCGCAGGGAAAGGCACAATTCAATGTTAATTAAAAATTGCTGCTGCAAGCTAAAACGGTGAAAGCTAAGAGTGGGGGGTGGGTAAGGGGGAGGGTAAAGGGAAGATCAAATTATTTGTATTTACTTGCACGAATTTAATAAGCCAAACTACAATCAAAACGCAGCACGATTTGCATTCACTCACCTGCAGGAACACACACAGCGTGCCAACTGTTGTAGTTGTAGTTGTTTCTGTTGTTGTTGTTGTTGTTGCTTTTGTGGGGTCAATGGCAGCTGGAAACGAGTTGAAGTTGGTATATTGGCTTTTGGCTCCTACTACAGATACAGCGTCGCCTGCTGTCGCTGATCAAAATGATGTATATAGAGCTTCTTCTTGGACTTCTCTTTGGATGGCCGCAAATCCCAGACCAGATTGGACAAGCTACGTGGACGCGACAAACGTCGTGTCTTTTTCTCGGGCAACTTATTGGAATCACCAGAAGTGCGTCCACCACTGCGCGATGAGTCCAGAGTGCCCTCGCGGGGATTATGATGATTGTTATTGCTGCTGGAGCTGCGCGAATGTGGTGCCACCAAATAGCCGCACTTGAGCACCACATCGGGCGGTGAGCCGGGAACTAATGCTGCTGCTGCTGTTGTGGGTACCGTTGCCGCCTTGGAGTGGGCTGAGATCGTGGGCGGCGTAAGAACAGCTACGGCTGCATTGTTGTTGTCCGGCGTTAATTGCAAACTACTGAGGCTTTTGTAGCTGAAAGAGATTTGAGTTGAGACCAACGACTTATTTGACCACTGGAGTAGTGCAGAATTAAGAAATTTTGGAAAATTTAATTCTCGCGACGGATTCGGAAAGTTTGACACATAAAAATATTTTCCAAATTTTTTTCTGAATTTTTGTTTTGGAAAAACCCATTTTAAGAGGCCTCTGAAGTTCGTAAATTTGACTTAATTCTGTACTTTTTATGATTCGCTCAAACATAAATTCTCATTTTCCGCTACTTTTTGAAAAGTAAATCAAACTTAATTCCGCATCGGTTTCGTTTTCGAAAGAAATGACTCTTTTTTTACTTTTTGCAAACCACCGGCCCAAGCGAGAATGACTCTAGATGCATAAGAGAAAAACCACAAGTCCAAGTGAATGGCTATGCGAAAAATTTTCCGTGATTTTACTTCGCACGAACTCTGTCGAGCGAATGACGCCTTTCTGCTCTTTTGTCCACTTCGTCAAGCGCTCGGGTTGTGTACGTAAATACGCAATGTTTCGGCCCCGGATGCTAAGGGCCATCCTGCTTGCACAGGAAACCACAAGTCCAATACATCGAACAAAAAGTTTTTCTCACAAATACCCATTTTCTGATCGATTATTCCTATGACAGCTATAAGATATAGTCATCTGATCAAAATTTGCACCTCTGTGAGTATGTATTTTAATAAACGCTGAGTTTGGAGACGTTAACACTAAAAACAAAAAAGTTTTTCTCACTAAGACCCATTTTCCGACCGATAGTTCCTATGGCAGCTATAAGATATAGTCATCCGATTTTGATCAAATTATACAAATCTGTCTGAAAGCATGTAATATTAGAACTGACCTAGTTTGGGAACGCTAACATTGAAAACAAAAGTTTTTCTCACTAAGACCCATTTTCCGACCGATAGTTCCTATGGCAGCTATAAGATATAGTAATCTGATCTGGTCGGTTCCGACATATTAGCAGCGTGCAGTTAAAAGAAGACTCTGTGAAAAGTTTCAGTTCGATAGCTTTAAAACTGAGAGACTAGTTTTGCTTAGAAACAGACGAGACGGAAAAGACAGACAGACAGACGGACTAAGTTAAGTCGACTCAGCTCGTCGTCCTGATCAAGTATTTATATAGGTTATAGGAGGAAATCGAGCAAATGAAAGATGAGAGGGGAAATGACCGAAAGGAAACTAAGTTCTTGGAATATGATGATAAAAATCTGAAAAATTACATCAAGGGGATCTCGAAGGCGAAAAACAAATATCGATATTGTACGATTGGAAACGACAACCCCAATCAGCAGAAGGAGTTAGAGTCCTACTACGTGCCACACTGGAAATACCAAAAGCAAAGGTGAGAGATACGCGAATCCTGTTTGAGAGAGGTAACACGGTAGGGATTATTACGGAGCTGGAAACTGCGACAATGGTCAATGCCTCGCTTAAAAACGGAAGAAAACTAGCAGGATCGAGGATTTGACAATGAAAAGGCGAGCAAAGACTATCCTTTAGCAGTTGAAAAAGGAGCTAAACACCCTCAATGGCAGCCAAAGAGTCTTCGTAAAAAGCAATGAAATAAATATCGGAGGAAAATGAATGCATTTTGACCTAGACAACAGCAGAGCTTATTATTAAAGAGCTGTACGGGAACGCATTTGAGCTATCGTCATATGAAGCACTTCTTAGCAGAGCCAGAAGAGCCGAATCAACACTCAGAGAAAAAACCAAGCCGATCGTGCTTGATATCAAGCAGTTTTGATATCAAAAGTAAGGTAAGACGGAATATTCTTGCATCCAAACCGAAAATACTGAAATCAAGCACGAATTTCTCAGACGTTCGAGGTCAAGATTAATTGTCTTCCCTAAGCCAGCAGATTTCGTCCTAAAAAATCACCGAAAAAAAATCTAAATTGTAGCCGATTTCTGTCTCAGCCGATTTGTGCTAGACTTCTGGGTGAACCCACCACTAATCTAGAAACTACAAAAAATATTAATTTTAAGATTCTTTCATATAACATTGCGGGGCTTAAGAGTAAACTCATCCAAACTAATTTTGTTAAATTGATCAATGGTTATCAGCTTTTCTTTTTGTTTGAGACTTTTATTAACTCAGGTGCTGATGATCTTGAGCACTATTTTCCTAATTTCGAGCTTCACTGGACCCCGGCAGTCAGGTTAACAGCAAGGGGCAGAGCAAGTGGAGGCTGCCTTTATGGAAGTTAACGCTTCAAAGCTTTTACAGAATAGTTCACGAAATGGATGGACCCCATGAGAAGCTATATAAGCTCCCACCTACCTGAATAAGTATAAGTAGCCCTCTAGATGTGAATCTGCAAAACTGTGGAACGGCTTAATTGTGCTGGCGCATTATTCCACACGTTAAGTGGATCGTTAGATGCCTTATGTCACCGCTGCTGTTTGCGCTGTACTTAGATGAAAAGCAGATTACTGCATTCAACACATGAGACAAGGCGTCAGTAAGTGCAACAAGAATATATAAAGACTTAATCATGCAATAGGACCCATATACCGAGCAACGGTCCTTCAAGCAAAGCGAAATAACTTATATTGAAGGCCAGAGGAGATCTCTTATAGTTAAGCAGCCCAAGAAGAATGGTAAATGGGTATTTGTCAGTGTACCCAATGAAGTAAGGCTGACAGTTTTCAAACAACACTAATGTTAACATTTGTTGGCTTGGCCCCGTCGAGGAGCTGTATAGCCAGTTTTGCCTTTGCCTTTAGATGTTTGTTTATTATTAGTTAATCAATGTAAAGCTACAAGTTGAAAACCAAGCTCGTCAATCTATTTAACCAAATATTGCAATCCAATTCAAATTTAACTTACTTTCGAATGGAAAAAATCAGTATCCAGAAAGATCTAGTTCATTACAGGATGATAAAGTTGCTTATTCAACAACTAAACGGACCCTTAGTAAAATATTAATGATGAAATATTTATGTGTACCTGCCAATTTACCCGAGTCTCGAAAGCAAAAATGTAGGACCATTTGGGAGATAATTCTGATTTGTGATTACTGACTTGGGACTGCAGATGAATCTTAGCTGAATAATTTTAGTACTTTTTATCAGCAGAACAACAACTCATACAAATGAACTTGACCCTGCATCAGTATCTTGAAATTCTTTTTTTGTTCTATTCCTTTTCAACAAAAATGATTGTCAAAATGTCAATATCAATCAGCAATCACATAATCATTAGACCCACTATTTGTAAATCGAAATTATCTGCTGATGGGCCCATTAATGTTGTTCTTTTAAACAAAAATCTTTGGCAAAGAAAAAAAGAAAGATAAGAAACTTTATTTGAAACCAATTTTGAAATAAAACTTATCTTCTTTATTTAAAATTTTAACAATATTTCAAATCAAATGTGATTTACCTAATAGGATGAGGATCTTGAAAAGCAAATAATGGATATGTTTATCTATTTTGTTAAATTTTGTTGGATTTTTATTTAAAATCTTCTAGTTTTTCAAATATAATGTTCTAGTTACAATAAAACTATCGATAGATTATCGATGGTTTGAAAAAACTATCCTGACTATCGATAGTTCTCACCTCTAAAGGGAGATTAAAGCGATGTTTCTGATTCTTGTGAAGTTATATGGGGGGTACCAAAGTCTGGACATCTCCTTTTTTTCCTTTTTAAAAAAGGTAGGTGTGGAACAAATTTCCAAAATGGAACAATATCAACTAAATTTGAGCTTCTGCGTTCTCAAATAATTGTTGTAGTGAAAGTATTTTTATAACTAATGAAAAACCGTTCATGCACTGGTTTTGGTAGCGTTTGTGCTCGTTTTGAGTCCAATGTTCTCGGTTTTTTCTCTCAGTGTGGGCACAATTATAATACCTTTTGTAAAGGTATAATGAAGAAGTGAAGCTTACATTAAATTTGCGATGTATCAGATTTTCATGATAATTTAAACAAAATTTTAAATTTAGCAAACCCCTTTTTTAGTGTACCTTTCGATCTGCACCATCTATCTAATCACTTGTGTTCAGTTGTACGACAATTCAGTAATTTTTGCCATTTCTTAGAAATTTCGATCCTTAAAATATCTTCACTAACAATCAAAGCTCATTATTAAAAATTTTTTTTTTTTTTTTTTTTCCAAATTGCACATATTTAACTCTTCGACACAAACTGTTTAAGCCGTGGCCTCCAGAATTAACTCAAATTTACCATTACCTCTTGCCAGGGGCCCGCCTTTGCGTGTTCAAACTTTCCGAATTCTTTTCAATTTCCACAAATTTTTTGAATCTGAACTCGTTTAGTTCTCACTTACCGTATATGAAACAGCGGTGATTGCGGTTCCAGCGGCTCCTTGGCTGCTGCTGGCAAATGATTATTGGGCGTCAGCACCTTGACCTGATGGTTATGCGAATGATGACCATGAGCGGCAGCCACTGCTGCTGCTGCCGCATGTGCCACAGCATTGGCTGTGTTGTTGCTGCTGCTGTTGTTGTTGTTAATGTTGTTGTTGTTGTGACTATGACTGTGACTGGTGCCCGTGGAGTTGCCATTGCTGCTACTGCCCGCACTATGGGCATTGGCATTCTTGATATAAAGCTTTGGTAGAGTGGGACGCTGACGCTTCTCCGCCGGCTTTTTGCCCGGTATGGTCTCTATGGGCGGAGGCACCGGCTTAATGTCCTCCTGTATATGGCTATGGTGATAGTGATTGACCAGATGATGATGATGATGTTGGTGATGATGATGATTGCTGCTGCTCTGCTTGTTGGACTCTAAGCTGCTGTAGTTGTTATTAATGGCCGCAGGCTGCTGATGTACCGGGGCCCGTATTAGACTGCAATAGTTGCCACTGCCGCTGTCCGTGTGATGTGACTTAAGCGTGGGCGACTCACAGATGGGCTCAAAGCGTGCCAATCCCTTTGACAAAGGAGTCAGGCCTCTGACATAATCATAAATGTGATCAATCTCGTTATACTCCTCGGCAATTTCACTGCTGCTGAGGGCCTGCTGCTGTTGCTTGGACCAGGAGTCACAGCTGGCGCTTTTGCGCAACACATAGCCACTCTCGGCCAGCCCACTGGCCACACCCGCTGCCGAGGGTAACATCACCACGGGTAGTCTTTGACCACCATTGCGACTGCTGAATTTGGAGTCCTTTTTCTCCTTTTCGCTTAGCTTGAGATCGACAATCTGCAAACGGTCACGGGCATCGGCCAGCAAACGTTGAGCCTTGTCCAGGAAACGGGTGTACTCAATGAAATGTTCCAGCTGTTCCATATTCTTGGCACGCTGTAGCTTGATCTTGGCATTAAGGGGAACTGGCACCAGATCTGTGTCCTTTTGCAGAGGCAGAGCAAACATACGATCGATTTCCACACAGCCGAGCAGACGTAATTCGGGTACAAAGGGTTGTTTCAGACCCTTGGGGGCACTGCCATGGACCAGTCTGTTGAAAGTAAAACACAGAGCAAAAATATAAATTAAGATCCTTTTGATATTATTTTCATATCCTTTGGATGAATATCTAAGATCAATTTGGACTCACCTCACTATCACCGGCATCCTTTTGAGCAGCAGATTCTTAACTGTATGCACACCGCTTATGCTATCCTCGCGTGCTATGGGCGAGAACTTGGCTTTGGTATCGAGTGGCAGATTAATAATCTCATCCTTGATATTCCTACACTGCAGATATTTGCCATTGTCGTTCATGGTGGTCAGCAGCTCACCCGCATGTATCGTTCGATTCATTTGCTGGCAACGAAACGTCTCCCTCACCAGCACCCGGGCATTTCGCCGGCGCGCCAGCTCCAGTACCGAGTCAATGCAACGTGTCGAGCGTCCATCCTCGCTCAACAGTTCAAAGTAACCGCCATAGGTCTCGGGGATGAGCACCTTGGCCCCCACATTGGTGGGCTTGCGACCCTCTTTGATTTTGATGGGTTGCGCCAGTATTTGATACTTTTTGCCGGCACTCAAGAACAGGGCCGTGCTTTGCAGCGAGGGCGCCGACAGGGTGGGCACCCCCAGCGCCTGATGCTGACCCTTGAGTATTTTGGCCACCGCCGGCAGCGGCTGTTTGGAAAAGTCCCGCAAATACACGGGCGTCGAATCGCCAAAGCGGGAGGCGGCCAGTATGATTTGACCATCGGTGGCGGCCATGTCGCGATTGAAGAAAGAGAGCAGCTTGCTGCGCGCCAGTTGCACATTAAACGAGAGTAAATTTCATTGGACTGGCTGTGGCAAGTGCTCTCCACCCACGGCTCCCTCCTGGCTGTCGCTGTCGTTGTCGTCGTCGTCCTGCTCCTCCTCCTCCGCCGCCTCCTCCTCCTCGTTGTAAAAATTGGCGTTGGCGTTGAACTGATCCTCCTCAAGGGCACGTCGCTTGGCCAGCTCCTGCTGACGCTGTCTCAGCAATTGGGCACCCCTTCTGCAGCAGGCGTGTGCAATTTCCTCCTCACTGGGCGTGGCCGCCGCCGCCGCCGCCTCTGTGCAAGTCGTCGTCTGATTATGCTGGGTCAGCAGTCGCGTGGATGTCTGCAGTGCGTAGTTGAGAAACTGCATTCGGTTTGCTTCCTCTTCTACTGCTGGCCACAGTGTGCGAATTGAGTTCTCTGCTAAGCGTCCTTCGTTTTTGGGGGTCCTGCAAGTAAGTCAACGAAAAAAGGGAGGAGGAAAATTAGCCAAAAGGTTTTTCTGAATAATGAGACGTGTTGGCATATTCATGACCCAATCAAGCGAATGGAGATGTTTACTTAGGGCAGGTGGCCACAAAATAAAAGAAAAAAACTACTACAAACGAGGGATGATTTAGAAGTTGGGACTAGGAAAAGTGAAGAAATATTAAAACAAATATTGTTGATTGAATGACAAATGGTTCTCCATTTCGAGAACGCAAAGAGAATCCGAAACTAGGGTTGTTTTTTTGGTTTAAAGAGTTGAATCTGCCGTTTGATGTCGAAGCCGAAAGACAAAGAATGGATTACCGCCTAACTGGAGATGAGCTGAATCATAGCAAAGCTTCTTTTTGATACCAAAACTAAGTACTTTATTATCAGAGTGTAAAAAGGAAAGTGTCTTTATTGGTTCCACACCATTTTGAACTAATCTTCACTCGAATTGTCTCTTTAGTTTTGCCAACATTAAATAAGTTTTCGGACTATTTTAAACACAAATCTAAATAGTGTGCTAATTTACATTGCCATTTATCAAATCTCTTCCAGACAGGACACATAACTAAAGCCACAATGCTGCAGTGGCTGTTTCTAAATTACTAACAACTGCACAAAAGATGCGTTTTTGCGTTTTTACTCAAAATCTCGGAAGGCGTAGAGCGCTACATGTATGGGTTCCAACAAGAGGCACACCAACACAGTGACTTCTGATTAAGCAACATTTGCGTGAACACTATGCAGTAAAGACCAATGCGTTTTCCCATAGTGAGGTGTCCAAACTAGACGAATTAAATTTATTAGAGTACATAAAATTTATTTGAAAGAGTTTAAAATGAAAAAATGTTTTTAAAATGTGATGTTTTAATTTAATGGCTGTTGGTAAAGAACTGAATTTATACTACAAACTTGATAAGAAATAATATTAAATTGATAAAACCTAATATCAAAATTATACTAAAAATTATCATTAAAAATCAGATTAATTAAACCCAGTGTCAAATGGATATTAAAAAATTACAAAAAAGTGTACCAATTATGTTAGTATCAATTTAAACATTTCGAAATATCAATTTGAAGATCGAAGATATCAATTTGATACTTGGAGTATTAAAGAGAATTTGATACTCAATATTTTCAAATGATGTCTAACTTGTATTTTTTTATGACAACTTTATTTTGGGTGTAGACTGACACTTAAAAGACAGAGCAACCAAATTTGAAAGCAGACTCTATCATCTGTACGCAGAACAAGAATATTTAAAATTTTGGCCCTACCAACACAATGCAATTTTGAATAACTAATTTAAAACCTACAGTTAGATTCGCAATATTTATAATTCCTCAAAATTTCTTAGGATCAAATTAATAAATAGCCGAGTTAAACAAATTTTTGCCCACTTAAAATAAAAAATATATGTTTTAATAAAAATAATCAGCTAAAGAAATTTTAAATTGGTGGCCCCAAGGGCCATCTTATTGTCTTCTGGGGAAACTGGCGGCAGGCAATAAGTTCCCAAAATAAAATGAAATAGGCCCCTTTGGGGTGTTTTTGATATGAAATAATACACCAATTTCCAAAAATGAATAGCACCCCTATTTTTGTAAATATTCTTAAATTTGGAGTTTTAGAAAGAAATTTGAAAATTTGATACAAAATAATCTGCGCTAAATTCTATGCATTTTTAAAAGTTGAATAATTTTTTGGTTTCAAATTTTGTAATATAAACTAGATTTAAGCTTGTATAACATTTTCTGTTCTTTTACGTAAATCAAACTTCCAGTCTATGCAGAGTCCAACAATTTGTTTGCACTCCATAATTTTATCATTCATTTTTATGTCTAGTTTGCACTATGCAAATCACTAAACTGATCAACATACTCTAAGCTTATCATTGAACTATTTTTAAACGTTACTTTACACACCTGTACAAAATTCTGCGCATCAAATACTTAGTCTAAGAACACCTGCAGAAAATTAAACGTTATTAAAGTTCTTGGATTTTCTTACATTATCAAAAATAAGAAAATGAAATAAGATCCAAAAAAATCATATTAAAAATTGGCGTCTTATTTCCTAGTAAAAATAAATAAAAAAAATTGTTTTGCGGTCTCATTTCATTTCTTCTTGTGGGAACTAATTTCATTTGAAATTTTATTTAGGAAATCATGCCCAAAAAATGAAATAACACCCCAAATTTAAGAAAAATCGTTGTTTTGTTATATAAATTTTTTGGTCCCTTATTTTATTTTTTTGGGGCCTTATTTCATTTTTGGGCCTTATTCGCAGCGCCGCAACTGGACAACATTGTGAAGCAGTTGTGGTGTCCAGTTGAAAAATGATTACATATAATCGCTTGTGTAGTTACCTCATTCTCCTGCACCAGACAGTCGGATGGAGTCTTGCACTCACTCTTGTCATCAGTTGAGAAAGACATCTTGCGTTAGCAATATGTGCACTGAGTGGGATCCTTCTCGCCCTGAATGATGTTCAAAATAGAAATGGAACAATTATATTCCATATCTGGCCCGTGCAGACCATTATATTCTTGAAACAGACAATTCTGTAGGCTTGCTCACATTCTTCATCTTAATAGTTCCTCCTGTTGTGCATTGTGCCTCATTTTATTTAAATCTTATGGTTAAGTCATAATACAAATCAGCGGGCCTATTTATTAATTTTCCGTATTCGTTATTTTTTTAAGTTTTACCTGGTCACACTGCTTTGACATGCCACAAAAAGGAATATTGAGCAAATTTCTTGGAAGGAAAATTCAGACGCCCTCCTTTGCTAGTTTAACTCTATAAGCTTTCAGAAATAGCTTGGACTCCAATTTTACTATATAGGGACATTTCTTTAGATGAGACCAGGGTTCTTTGTACTTCACCGCAGTTTTCTGCTGCTGTTGCTAAACCAGGAGTCACGGTTGTCGCCCTCTAGAGCCAGTTTTGTAGTGGCACTCCAACTGATTTTTAAGCTAAAGGTTCATTCTCCCACTTTTGCAATTCCCATTGCTTTGTGCAGCAATAAGTATTGGAGAAAATTTCTTTGCCTCTCAATTTTTGTGGTGTTAACGCTGGTACCCAAAAAAATCTTTGTGGTGCCAATGGGGAAATCCCTATGGTTGAACAGAGCAATATAATCTCTAATATACCGAACGCCCACACAATGGTTTTTGCAATATGCAGCTGTTTTTTTTTGGTGGCAGCAAAAAATCGCGATCTTCGCTCACAAAAGTTGAGAGCGTAAAATCTTAAAATAGAATGCACTTGCTTGTGTGAGTAATGTTGAGAATACGTGTGCATTTGCTCCCTGTATGCGTACAAAAATCGTCGGCTGGCTCTGCGCCCCCGGCTTCGGACAAAAATTTCGGCCAGAGAAAAGCCGGGGAAAAAATCGTGTGCAAAAAACTCGTATGGCGTTACTCAACTTCATATTCTAATGTCTTTGGTTGGAACAAGACGATTTAATAATGTATCAAGCTTGAGGCAATTTATTCTTTATTTTTGGTTGACTTCCTTATTTATGGGATTTATATTTTTCGCTTGGAAGGAGGAGAAGGTTTGCTAATTTGTCCAGGCTCATGGCTGCATTTGAGGGCAAAAGCATGTGCAAAATGCGTTGTGGGGGCTGCAAGTTAGCGAATGGGTTTCAATGTGTCCGCAAAAACACATTATTTGCGGAATCTGCGCTCAGTATACGGCAAATATCTAAGGGGAAAACACAAGTCAGATATTTCGCACTCTGAGCTTTTTACTCTAAAGCAGGGGCGCCCATGCCCATTCCGCAAGCCACGCATTTGTTGTTGTTTGACGCAGAGGAATAGCGGGCGCTTATACGCCCACGCCCAAGCAAGAAGAAATTCACATGCGTGCTCTCTCCTCTTTCTTTTCCTGCTAAAGTGTTGGCGAGTGCATACCTGCAACAACTACATCAGATATGTCTCTCTTCACTCTCTCCCATGTCTCTAGCAAACTCGAATGCAACAACAAAGTTGCTTAGCGTAGGCGAGCGCTTTTCGCTTTAAACATAAATTTATTCTAGTTGTTCTTGGTTAAAATATATTTTGTGCATTAGTATTTCATTTCACGCGGCCGTAATCTTAGTCTATGCATCCCTGCTCTTAAGAGTAACTCTTATCAAATATAACCTGTTCTATTTCATTATAGAAGGCGAAACTTTCAAAATATTTTGAGATGCTTTGCTTTTACACTGGGGACCGGCAAAACACACATGCTCATTTTGGCGTTGCGTGTGTGTTTAGCCATGCGAGTGCTCGCTCCTTTAGCACTTCTTTGTTGTTGCAAAAGAGAGCAGTATAAGCTCAGAGCGGATTCTCAGTTTTACATTATCGTCAGAGAAAATCTTTAGAGATGTATGACAAGTGTAAAGGCAGCTTAGCGGCTGTGTCTTGATGAACCAGTCGAGAATCAGCCACCGTACAATCCTTTCTGGACGGCTTCAAAGCTTTAGCGTCCCTTTAAAACATGGCTGTGAATCCGTAGAAAATATCTCCAACAAAACTGTCAATACTGAGGGAGTAGAGCTCAACGACCCAGACAAGTCCTCTATCAGCTGGCTGGGCATAATTGTAGATAGTTAATGTTCCGGGTCTGATCACAATTAATGGGCATAAGCTACCATTAATGTCAAGGTTAAGAGTTAGAACTAAATCCTGTGAGCTCCAAAGTTAATGATAATCATGTCAAACATTAAAGTGATTTGTACCGGGGATTTCTAACTTCTGCCTGCGACACATTCATTAAAACGGTCAAAACGATGCAAAGCAAAAGTGAATTTTATTGCTCGGCCGCTGCCGACTTAAAAAGCTAAGGCTAGGCAGCTTTAATGTGTCCAACAAATAGACAACTTTTCTTAGCTGACTCTGGCTTCCCATTGAAGCAACATTCAGACGACGCGTCGTCTTTGGTACTTTAAAATTCAAGTTTTCCCTGACGCAGCATTTTGTTTATTGATTAGCCACAACTGTATAGTCCACCCTCTACCACACAAACACTCTCACACACACACACACAAGGTGTTATTTATGAGGCCCATAAACTGCAAAAAGAAATGGCAAAGTGCACAAAATGAAAATGCAGGCCGCAAACATGCATATAAATAGACAAGATGACTGCGACAATGCCAAACATGCCATTAAGAGGATGAGGGGCCAACACTCGTACTCAGAGAGGCCCCACAGACCAACAAATGGCCAGACATTAAAAGTACTTAAAGGATATTTGCATATTTTATGGGCAAACATAAATGCGGCTGATTACACGAAGAGTCTGAGTTGGAGCCTGGGACTCACACAGCACACAGACACATGTGGGAGAGTTGTGGCTTCTTGGAGACGGCATTTGTTAGAGCCTGCTTAGTAAATTAGTTGGCAATTAGCAAAGTGGCCACAGTTGCTGACCGATTGACTTTGACTGGGATTCATTTCTATTTAAACTGGGGCTTTCTCTGGGAAGAGAAGCCATAAAACATTTAACGAGCATCGTGCCTGCGTGCACATTTGCCATATTTAATTTTTCTCCAATTTTTGGGTAAAAAAGGTTAATTGAATTTTTAGTGAATCTGCTTTCCCAATTAATTGTCAGTTGCTAACACGGCCTGCAATTAATTTTCACCATGGAAAGTACCTTTTTCCCTCCACCAAAGCTGCAATCACATACAAAACGGAACGGAGTTGGCAATTCTCACGCTCAACGTGGCCGTCGCTTTTTGTTTGTAACTTATGTGGAAACGTGACATTTTCTCGGCTACTGGACAAAAATTGATACCGCACTCTCCACAGCGGCAGGAGGAGGATTGGTCCACTCAACAACCACAACAACAACAACAACAAGCGACTTGTTTCCTGGCTCGTACGTGTCTGGAGTTTTTTTTTCCCCCTCAGTTGGTTGTTTTTATGTCACACAATGACACAGTTTCACGTGCTGAGCGCTCGTAATTTGTATTTGGCCTCGTCTCGCATTTTAGTTGATCTCATCGAAAATGTCTTAATTAATTTACACTGGCGCCCCTTTTTGTGGCTAACACAAAAAGTGGCACACAGCAGCACAGCTGCTGCTGCTGCTGCTAAGTCAAGCACTTCCTTTAAGTAAGCACCACCAAAAACTCATTCAATTTATGATGACTCTGGCATGACATGCGAGCTCTGATGACTTGGCGTGAAGCCACACAAAAGGTGGCTTCGTGTTTTAATATTTTTTTTTTCTTTTTTTGATTTTTAATAAGCAGCACGGCACAGAAACCGAAACGGAGGGAATCCTTTTCAACATCCTGTTGCCTGTTGCTGTAGCTGTTTCCTTTCCCCCTTTTGCGGCGGAAACAAAGCCGTCAGCCAGGCACAAAACACTTGAGCAAATGAAGCCCCCAAAGAGTCAATATGTGAACGAATGGGTAAGAAGACGAGACATGACTACATCCCTTGGGGTAGAGTTATGCTTATGAAAAATATGTAACCCAAGACGGAGGCCAAGCACATAATGAGATACGCAACAACAGCTTAAAAAAAAAAAAACTGAAGAAAAAAAAACGAAATGGAAAGCTGCATAAAGCAAATATTTGAAATACAAGGCAACTGGAGGTTACCCTGGACAGCAATGGTAGGTTCTTTGATATGACAGAAAAAAAAAGAAACAAAACAAACACAAACAGCTTATACCCGAATTCCTGCTGAGGCTGGGGGTTTGTTTAATGCGATTGAGTATACAAATTATTTCGAACCTATTTCATTCATAACCTTCCAAACCTGGACACTTACGGAAGACTTTTGACTTCACGTAACCTCACAGAGGAATCCAGTGGTGTGACATCACATGATCTAGGCGGCCAGTAGACATGTTCGGATATCGAAATAAGCTGCTCACCCACCTGATTTAAAGTTATTGTTTTGGGCTCTGTGAGTGCCGTAGCACCGTCTTTCTGAAACCAAATTTCGCCGACATCAAGGGCTTCAATTTCAAATAGCTCTCGCCATTGACGCTTATGTTCTGTCCGACCTCATTTTTAAAGAAATACGGACTCCAGCAGCCCATAAACCACACCAAACAGTGCATTTTTGTGGATGTAATGGTAGTTCGAGAGTCTCTTCGGGTTGCTCATCAGCCCAAATGCACTAATTTTGTTTGTTGACGTATCCATTTAACCAGAAATGTGCCTCGTCACTGAACCAAATTTTGCGCGAAAACAGCGGATCTTCATTGAGCTGTTGCAGAGCATCTGATTGAAATTCAAGCGCGAATTCAAGTCTGTCAATGATTTGAGGCTTTGAAGTGACACATGATGCTAAGTTTAAGGGCTTAATTTGATAATCGCAAGCTCTTTCAATTGTGGAAGTAAATCGCAGCAATGGCAATCTTTCAAAAGAAGAGAACTGAAAGGGAGTTGAAGTACCAAATCAATAAGCACCGTTTATTCACTCTTAAAACACTGTTAAGTAACTGTTCAGTCACTGTTTAGTCACTGTTTAGTAACTGTTTAGTCACTGTTTAGTCACTGTTTAGTCACTGTTTAGTCACTGTTTTGTCACTGTTTAGTCACTGTTTAGTCACTGTTTAGTCACTGTTAAGTCACTGTTCAGTCAATGTTTAGTCACTGTTGAGTCACTGTTAAGTCACTGTTTAGTCACTGTTTTGTCACTGTTTAGTCACTGTTTAGTCACTGTTTAGTCACTGTTTAGTCACTGTTTAGTCACTGTTTAGTCACTGTTTAGTCACTGTTTAGTCACTGTTTAGTCACTGTTTAGTCACTGTTTAGTCACTGTTTAGTCACTGTTTAGTCACTGTTTAGTCACTGTTTAGTCACTGTTTAGTCACTGTTTAGTCACTGTTAGTCACTATTTAGTCGATGTTAAATCACTGTTCAGTCAATGTTGAATCACTGTTTAGTCACTGTTTTGTCACTGTTTAGTCACTGTTTAGTAGGGTTGTCGAAAATATTCTCTATATATTGATATTTTTGCCCAAAATTAAGAATATCATTATCGAATATTTCCGGAGGCGATATATCGGATATCGAATATTTTTTTTTTGTTCGGGTCACACTGTTGTGAATAACTGTTTCGTGTGCGCTGGACATTTGAGGAAAAATGTTTAAAAGTTATTTTATTAAAGTTGATGCACAGAAATCGCAGTACGGCAAATGTAAGTATATGTATATCATTTTGAATTCTGGAGAATTTGTGTTCTTCGTGTGTGGAATTGACGGCAATTTATGCATTTTTATATTGCGGCTGCACATTAAATGTACTGGTATTGAACATAAATACATAGCATTGAACATATGTTTGTACAGTCTATACAAAAAGAGGGCATAAACAGGCTCGGACTTGTTCAATCTCCGGAAGCTCTAATGTAAATCTATAATTTTATTTAAAATCTTCGAGTTTTTTTAGACGAAAATTCCACCAAACCAGACATTAGTAGTGGATGCGATAAAGAATATGGGAGCCTTCAAAGGTAAATATGGAAACTAAATAATTGAATTTTTTTAACAAATAATGTACGTGTGTCTGTTTGCCGATTATGGACGTAAACCAAATGAAATATCGGAAGCTGTGATACGTATGATATGCAAGGACAATCTTCATGTCCGCTGTGTGGAAAAGGAAGGGTTTATGTACCTTTTGAGCAAATGCGCGCTCAAAAGTGTATATTTTAAATTAGTATACTCTATCCATCCCCACCTCCACTTGCCAACGACAAGGTGTTTTATTTGGGTAATATGTAAAATTATTAAAATTTATGATATCGTCTTTATGATCAGGTAACAGAATTGATTAAAGAAAAGTATGATAATTATAAAGTTGTAATTTTGCATTCACCTGCGATGCCGTTACCTACCAACTCTTTTTCTATAAGGACAAAAGGAGCACGGAACTCAATCCGCTTACAATTTTTATGAGGTTACAGGAACGGGAATAAAAACAGGTTGCCGTTGGCTGGAGAAGTAGCATTACTGAAAATGTTAGCAACTAATTTTGTGAGAAATGGTTCAATTGATTCTATTTGTCTTCAAGCCGATGCTAACTCAACAATCACCAGGACATGGGGAATAGTCATATCTTATTACACCGGGAAGCCTCCGTGCCATCGGAACGATTGGCATCGGCTATAAAAAGTGTGGTTTCTGACACCAAAAGCCGAATTGCCGATGAGCACATAACTCAACGCGTCTTCCTAAAATCTTTGTCTATCGATTATTGTTAAAATCAGAAGTTTTTAAGTTTCGAAAATTTAACTGAATAAGTTTTTTTTGCTTTGTAGTTTGAATGCTCTAGTTTGAATGATGATGAATTAAAAAAGTAAACACTGCATTTGTTCCATAAATTTAAATTCAAAAAGAAGTTTTCAGAACTTCTTATGTTATATATGAAATAAAAAATAAATATCTTTTGTTAATTTAATAAATAAACATTAAATCTATATTTTCCCCAGTCAGATTGTAGTTCTTATTACGCGTCAAATGACGCCTCAATTACCTCAATAGATTGAAAAATATCGTGAATATCGATGTTTTTTTTGACACTATAATATTTATATCGAAATGATACTTTTAAATCAAACGCCAAAAATATCGATATAGGTATTTTTGAAATATTCGACAACCCTACTGTTTCGTCACTGTTCAGTCACCGTTAAGTCACTATTTAGTCATTGTTTTGTTACTGTTTTTGTCACTGTTTAGTCACTATTTAGTCACTATTCACTCATGTTCAGTCACTGTTTAGTCCCACTCTTCTGGGTTCGATTTGTTAAGAAACCGGTCCGAGAACAGAATCCAAACCCCGGATCTAACTTCAAAAACATTGTGCGATGAATTCAAGCATACTTTGACTCTCTGACACCAACGGACTTTTCCCCATAGACGAAAAATTGTGACAAAAATTTCACAATTATCAGATTCAGCTATTTTTTTAGGGTCGGAGTTCAGAATTTCGGTTTCAAACCTTGTGGAGTTCAACAAAAATAGCATCAATCAATATATAGATTAGGGGGGTCGATTTGTATGGGTGGGAAAACGTCAACAAAGCGTATTGTAACAAGTAATAAAGTTGGTCAAACCCGTTTGTAATATACTCTGTACTTGCAGTAGCAGGTCGAATACATTCGCACGAGTGCTAAAAATATTTTTTTGTCGTTACGTTACGAAGTATTTACCGTACTTTGGCCTTACGAAGAATTAAACGAACCCAGTTTAACAAAATGCTCCAAGTTTTTGACCTAAGTGTGCTGCTATTTGTGGTTTAAGGAACGATACATGTTTTTTAAGATCAATCTTTTTTTAAGTTTGGGAGCTTCGGAATATTTGGATATGTATTGGGACCATGGAATCATACCGAATCATAATTCAGTTTCGGTCCCACATTTTTTCATATAAATACAAATAGCTTAATAGCTAGCTAATTGAGTTAAATTCCCCCAAAACTAAGTGCTCGCTTTGCAGTCTAGTTGTTGCACTCAGTCTTTTCGGTTTAGAAAATATCGGTTCTCGGATACCGTTTCTGGTTCCAAGTTTTAATCGGTTCTTTTCGGTATTCTGTTCTGGTTTTGGTTCCGGTTTGATTCCCTGATTTGGACATTTTACGACCCAAACTTTTCGCATGCATACACCCATGTGTTCTATAAATCTTTCTTATACGTTTTGCGTCGACTGTAATGTACACTGTATCCTGCAGTAGCAGGGCTGCTGCTGCGCTGCGGCAGCGAAATTTCTTTTGGTCATCATTTGACCAATAGATGGCGCCACTACTTGATTTTCAAAACTGACCAATAGATGGCGCCACAACTGTGACCATTTCAAAACTGAACAAATAGATGGCGCCACTACTGTAAACACTTTAACTCACTTTTGGTCATAGCTTGAGTAAAGTTCATCCGATCTTTATCATTCCTTCGGCAAATCGATAAATAATCTGAATTACTACATATCTCTAAAAGGTACAAACAATCTATCCACAAAACTGTGGGAGATATAACGTAACATTCTTAAAAGCTTTCCAATACTTTTCAATTACTTCCAGTTTAAAAATTCATTTCGTTTTAGTATTTTATTCTTTGTCAAAGAAAAATGTATTGTAATTTCAGTACACAAACAACGGTGGTAGTTCCAGCTGCGCACTGCAAAGGTTTGGTATTCTTTTCCAAAGGGTATCAAATGGTGCAATAAAAGCAACGCCAAAGGGATTAAGGCAAACTACAACTGCATCCACACATTTGAGCAAGTATGAGAGTGCGAGTGCCTGTACAGTGTACATAGGTGGGTGGCCTTTGTTTGTGCCAACAAAAGCAGACCAGCCAAAGCTAGCAAAAAAAGGAAAAGTGTAAGGAGCAGCAGGCGACAACATAAAAGGAAACTTACACACACATAGAAGGTGTAGTTTACTCCGTGTGTGTGTGTGTGCCTGGCACATTAATCACACTAAAGAGTTTTACAAAATGCAACTCAACTCCAGAACCAGAGCCAGAGCCAAAGGCAAAGCTAGTGCTGAGTTGTTGTCGCCACTTTAAGCTGCGGCTTAAAAATTTGTGGCTAAGAATCCGCATCCGCCAACGCCAACGCCAACTCGCGGCACTTGACTCAGAGTCTCCCTCGTACATACATATAAATGCAATATTCCTTGGAGACTCTTTTATGCTTTTGCTTTATTTGATTTCATTTCCTTTTTGTCAAGCGTTTTTTGCGGGGCGAAACACCTTCTCTGCCTCAGCTTCAGCTTCAGCTTCAGTTCTCAGTTGCCTTATTATGTCGTTCTTAGCACTTTTGATTACTTTTTATCCGCTTTGGGCGCGGGTTTCATAGCACACAGCTTTGCTCTCTACAAGTACCCACTGTCCCCCTTCCACTCGTGGTGTGACTAATGATGTGCCGGCCAATGGACAGCATTGCGTTTATTTAGTCTCCCCTTGCCTTGATGTAAATAAATGAAATAATATGGTTTTTCTGTTGTCTGGCATGAAAAATTAACGCTGCCCATTCTTGACTTTTTTTTTTTTGTTGTACTATTTGGTTTTTTGTTTTTTGCACGCTTTTGGTTTTTATGGTGGACAGTTTGGGGTTTTGCTTTCATTTGTCAAGCGGGACCAGGCTGATGGGTGTTTTGGCAGGGGGTCGGAGAAGGGACAAAGGGCTGACACGTTGTGGCAACTGTTATTGTGGGTTAATCTCTTTCTTTTTGAGAAGTGGAAAAGTTTTGCATTTGGGAAATATATATTTATTATCTATGGAATAGAACGGGGAATATATGGGAAAATCTAAATAGGAGGAAAGCTAACTTTGACTCATTGAAGCTTGTTTAATTTTTATATATTTGGGTTTTAAATGATTTTCTTTGAACATTCTTAGCTGAGATTTTTCCCAAACTTATCACTTATCAGAATGTGAACAGTCTTCTAGGTAAACTTCGCCAATTGTATACAAATAGTGTCTCTTTTGAAGCTAACGTTATTGCTTTCACTGAAACGTGGCTCAACTCCTCTGTCTCTGATTGCGAACTCTTTGTCAGCAACTACTCAATTTTTCGTCGAGATCGCCAAAATCGTTTAGGTGGTGGTATTCTTATTGCTGTAAAAGCTGACCTTTCCTCTCAACTGATTCCGTTTGACAATATTCATAACATCGAATTCATTTCCGTCCGCATCAGCATGTGTAATCATTACATTTACGTTACATGTTCTTATATCCCCCCTCACTCTGATATAAGTATATACATGCTGCACCTGTCAGCCATTAAGTCAATATTTGCAACGGTCACAGATAATGACCATTTTATAGTTTTGGGTGACTTCAATCTCCCAACAATTTCCTGGGTGCCTCTCGACTGCTCCAATAATTTTTTAACAGCCACATGTCAACACGACTTTGTTGATGGTGTTATTGAACTCTCGCTGGGTCAAGTAAACGGCATTTGCAACCGCAATGGTAGACTTCTTGATTTAATATTCGCCTCGGATTTCTCTAATCCATTAGTTAACCGAATTGACTCGCTTTCTATACCTGAAGATGTTCACCATCCAACTCTTGAGTTACTCCTTGAGGTTATTGTTCCAACTGAATTAGTACCTACAATTGAGCCTAGATTAACCCGTTGTTTTCGTAGAGCCAACTTTCCTCATCTGAACCGCTCACTTTCTCAAACCGATTGGTCATTCCTGAATTCAGATTATACGCCTGAGATCGCTTTTCAAATGTTCTATGAAAAACTGAATGCAGCACTTGACATTTCTGTTCCAAATGTCTTGGAATCTAATGAGAGTAGAAAGCCGCCTTGGTTTACTCGTAGACTGTCGTATTTAAAAAATCAAAAATCTAAACTCTATAAGAAATTTAAGAAAACTGGTTCTCAAGTCGACTTCTCAAAGTATGCTGTTGCTAAATCAAAGTTCACTCTGCTCAACTCGGAGTGCTACGATAATTATCTAACTCGATGTAAAAATGATTTTCGTGAAAACCCAAAACTTTTCTACACCTTTGTTAATTCTAAAAGGAAATCTTCAATTTTTCCTTCGTCTCTCTATTATAAAAACGACACTGCTACTAATCATGCGGACATTGCTCATTTATTTGCAGACTTCTTCCAATCCACATACACGTCCGCTGGCAATAACTCATTTTCATCTTATCCGTATGCACTCCCCCATACTTGTGGTATTTTAATGCCTGTTATTCAGGAATGCGACGTTTATCAAAACTTAATGCTCGTTAAACCGTCTTTTTCGTCTGGACCAGACAACATTCCTGGTTGTGTTTTAAAGTATTGCGCTAGTTCTTTATGTAAGCCTTTATCGAGTCTATTTCAAATGTCTCTCAATAATTCGTTTTTACCAACTATATGGAAGGAATCTTTCGTTATACCCCTCCATAAAAAAGGGAGTAAGGCTAACATCGAGAACTATCGTGGCATTGCAAAATTATGTGCGATCCCCAAGCTATTTGAGAAACTCATCACTACTCAGTTGCAACACTTTTGTAGCTCCATAATTTCTCCAACTCAACATGGTTTTATGAAGCGCCGTTCTACATCAACCAATCTCCTTGAGTTTAGCTCTATAATCCGGCGAGGTTTTCTTGAAAAGCAGCAAACTGACGTTGTTTTTACTGACTTTAGCAAAGCGTTTGATTCTGTAAATCATCTTCTTCTTTTGCATAAACTTTCATTAATTGGTTTCCCTGAATTACTGCTCAAATGGATCTCTATGTATTTGTCGAATCGGACCCAGCGAGTCTTATTTAATTCAACTCCATCAAAAGTAGTGAATGTCTTTTCTGGTGTTCCTCAGGGGAGTCATCTTGGCCCATTGCTTTTTGGTCTGTTTATAAATGACCTCCCCCAGGTAATAACCTCATCACACGTTTTGATGTATGCGGATGATGTAAAAATTTCTTTATCCTTCAATGGTACTGACTCACATAATCTGTTACAGAATGATCTTGTTAGCCTTCAATCTTGGTGCCAAAACAATTTGCTGTACTTAAATCATTCAAAGTGCAAGCACATGACATTTTACCGCAATAGACCTCATTTGTTTACCTACTCTATAGGGCACAGCAATCTTGAACGCATCCATACTATGACTGACCTAGGTGTTCTATTCGACCATAAACTTTGCTTTAATGACCACATCGGCATAATAGTAAATAAAGCTAAGGGTGTTTTGGCTTTTATTAAACGCTGGTCAAAGGAATTCGATGATCCCTACATCACAAAACTTCTGTTTACCTCTCTTGTTCGCCCGATCCTTGAATATTGCTCTTGCGTTTGGTCTCCTCAGTATGATAAGTATCAAGACCTTATAGAAAGTGTTCAAAAACAATTTCTTCTGTTTGCATTGCGCGGCCTAAACTGGGAGCCTCTTCGCCCACTACCATCCTATACTGACAGGCTACGGCTAATAAATCTGCCATCGCTGAAGAATCGGAGAACTTGCCATGGTGTCATATTCGTACATAAGCTGATCAATGGCGATATTGATTCGTGTTACCTTCTCAGCCTGCTCTATTTTGTTGTGCCAACCAGAGTTACGCGGTCGTATCAACCTCTTGCACTTAGCATGTGCAGGACAAATTTCGCACAGCATGATCCTTTTCGCGTTGTATGTGCTAATTATAATACATTGTACCATTTGTTGTCAACTGAATGTTCTCAGTATATTAATTCGTATAATATTATATTGTTTTTATCCTCTCCACGCACTTGAACCTGCCTTCTCCATCCACCTGATGTGAGCCGGGGCATATCAATAAAAAAACTCCCCTATCTGGATGGTGAAGTAGGTTCAATACTTTGTAACCCTTTTAATGTTGACAGATAATTGTTAACTATTTCTATACAAATAAACTTCTTTTGCTTTTTGTGCATTCATTTCATGATTAATAAAGAATCCAATTCAAAAAAGTTCTTCGTTATTTCCCACTATCTGACCGCTTTGCTTTGATTAGTAAGCACGTCAACATTTCAATAAAAAATGGAAAAATATACATATAGCATCAACAACGTTTCAACGTCATTACCCTCTACCTCTATATGTGTATACCTATTTTGTATACCGTTCTGTGGTTTTGCATTTTAATTGCTTTTGATTGACTGCCCCCGCCATTTATGAATCGGAATTGGGCGCGTTCCCAATGTTCAGCTTGGCATGAAAATATAAAAAAATAACGTTACATTGAACAGAATTTGTCACTGGAATTACAATATGTAGATATGAAGCATGGTATTCTCCCAGAGTTTATTTTTTTTACGTCAATGATTAAACTGACCCTGAAATTATGCAGTTGTGTTCTGGGTAGGTGACTTAAGGTAAAGAAAAATTTTAGGGTTTTAATGAATTATAATTTCTTACAACTTTGCTTGGTAGGCAAGTGGATTAATTGCTTTACCTTTATTAAATACCACTAAAAATTTTCTGTACAGCTATTTCAAGAACCTCGGTCTTATCTTCCATTCACTAATAATTTGATCAAATATAGAAACTCATGGAAATATGAAGATATGTAATTTCCTAAAATTTCCAACACATTTGTCTAAAATTCATCCAAGAGTAGGCAAAAGAATCTGCTCCACAGACTTATGCAAATCTCTAGAGTAGTGCAATCTAAACTTGAATGAAATTTATTATAAGTGAAGTGATAAGAATAAGACAGGTTCATTAGAAAGTAGTCGATCAATTTTCGTCCTTTGATCTAGTAAACGAGCAAAGCTGTGTCCTTATACATATTAGGTCAAACAGCTTTAATATGAAATGCATACTTTTTTGGGCCCTGTATCTAATTTCGAGGCGATTTTCTTGTAAACGTAAGCGTTTTGAATTCAAGTTGCATAAAATTATATGTAAGTGACAAGCAAATCTGTGGTTTCAATTAGGTTATTTGCTTTATCAGATCCCAAAATTTCATCATTTTGAAAATAATTAGTGAGTTTAGCTGGCTCGAGGTCCAAATAAAGTTGTGTTTGTTCACAACTGAAAACAACTTATGCATTATTGTACAACAAAAATGAGCTGGTTGCCATTGTTTCATCATTCTCAGAATGAATCTTCAGTAGCTTCTCCTGAACAATCTTCCTGCCCTACCATACAATCAATGTTTTAATCGGTTTTGGAACCTCAAAAAACAATGGTAAAAATAGGACAAGCTACCTGTCTTCAACTTTTTGGTGTAAATGACAAGCATTAGCTCAAAGTTCTAAGTCCAAAAGCTACATCTTTCGAGAAAGCTTAGAACTGGTTGTTCATTTTGAATGCAAGCATTCAAAAAAAGCGTTTGCGTTGTTTCTTGAAACTTTGTTAGTTTCGTTTCAAAACAAAGCGTGCCGTCTCTTATCAGAGTTTGTATTTATCTGGCGACCTTTCTAATTTTTAATTAGTGAGTTTAGCTGGCTCTAGGTCCGAAAATATTGAAAAATGCTTTGATCAAAATTTAGAAATACATATGGGCATTTCCGCGGGTCGCGAACGTACGTTCGTATGCATTTGATGTATGTATGTTGTGTAAAAGACAGAAAACAAAAATTATTCCCACTTTTTTTTTTGCGATTTGATAGCATTTTGTTAGCTCTGTGTTTAGTGCAAAAGAAGGGGTTTATCGAGTTTTAGATTTCATAATGATAGCAATAAACATGTGGTCGCGAACGTACGGATATAGAAGTCGACTTCGGCTTAATCTAGTGAAATACAAAAGTCTGCGAAATGGAACGGAATATTCTAAAGTGAATTATTTATTATAAAAGAGGATTAATGTAGCTTTCTATCGAGTATTTACACAGAAAAAAAATCTCTATTGGTTATTTGTAAACATAGCATATGTTTTGCTTGTAAAATAACTAAATATAAAAATGACATTAAATTTAATTTTTCGGTCCAGGTTGACCATTTGGCGGAAATGCCCAAATATATCTTCCATATTGAAATTTTCAAGTGAGCGAAGTAAGCTGGGAGGCTTGGCTATTAAACATTATAATTATATCTTCTTTATTTTAAAATAATAAAGAAATTGCGCAATATCTCTGCAACTTTCTCTAGTAGCTGACCCGATGGGGTCGATTCGGGGTTGGCTTTTAAAAATGGCTAATATTTTCCATCGGGCACAGTTGTGGCAATGTTTTTTTTTTTTATATTATCTTTACTAGGAAAAAATAGAATTGTTACAACAAAAATTTTTAATTTAAAGAAATTAATATTTTTTTCCTAATTTATAAGTTTTTCTAATTAAAAATTTTTCTAATTTACAAATTTAACACAGCGAACAAATTAAGTTTCTAGTTTAAGTGATTTTTGAAAAACATGCCTTGCATTTTTGAAAACTATGAAAAATGGTCCAACTTTACCAAGCTCTTACTACTGTGATCAAATTGAAAGGTGAATTTTCTTATATTTTTAAAATCTTTATTTATTTATCAGAATGTTACCGTTTTATTGACCTTTTGAACAACAATCAGAGAACTTTAAGCCGGCTGCAGGTCAATAAGTTACATTGTGATAAAATACATCAGCACTACGCAGTTGTTAAAATCTAAACCAAAAATAACCACTGTTTGATAGCCTTTGGGCAACTCAAACAAATTGGCTCCTGTGTTAGCTGCGGGTAGAGAATTTCCTCCACTAACAAACAGAAGGGCCGTTATGGGGCTCTCACGCCCTCAAAGACTTCTGTAACTTGGCGTTTGCTGCTGATGTTGATGATTCCCAAGCGAGTATAACAATGCTGGCATGGAGTAGCATTTGCTAACTCACTGAAGATAGGCAAAGACTGCTGATGATTGAATTGTGGTAATTCATGAAATAGCTGTATAGTCAACCAGGTGTCTTGTTTTGGAAAATTTATGAAAAAAAAAACTTTAGCTTTTTGACCTGAAGCCTGCTAAAAGTTCTGTCAGGGTGCCACAGAAATCACTAGAGATTTTGCTATAAACGATTGTATTTCAAATTTAAAATGCAGTGTGTAGTGCACTTTATTTAGTGTAAAAGCTGGGAGATGTAGTCAGTAAGGTCCGAAGATAAAGGCAGACAAAACGACATACGCAACGTGACAGAATTCGGAAGTGAGTCTTGTCCACAATTACAAAATGTTTGCGGAATGCGTTTGAGTTTTTTAATGCAACCAATATTTACATGATCTGCAATGATGTAACTATATATTTAAAGCTGATTCGCTGTATAATAAATGTTGCCTTATTTTTATACACAGCAAGTTATATATTTTGAACTGGAATAGTGAGGCTCTTTTTGTCGTTAGAATCTTTGGACTAATTAAAAATGTGCGAAGAATCTAATCGTAAAAGGCCTAGAATTATTAAATTGATTCCAGGTTAGTGGTATCCTTTAGCATATTCCAGCGAAAAAATTGTATATTGTCAGCTTAGGCAAATCACTGAATTTAAGAGCCTTGTTGTAGATTACTACACATTTCGACTTTTGGGATTTTGCCCCAAACCATTCGCTTTTGTTAATTTCCACAAGAACCCTAATTACAAATTCTACAAACTCATTTAATTACATGGCATACAAATGGATTACAGCCTTACAGACAATCAGAAAGGTCGTTGATATACACAGAGAAGAGTAGGCCCAAGGACAGAACCTTGAGGAAAACCACGAGTTAGACTTAAGAAACCTGACATACAACACCTCGAGACCCTGCTTGGTTTCTATCACACAAATTGGACTTTATAAGACGCGTTGCAGTTGAGGAAAAATTGTAGAGATTTTTACTAAGCTTGGTACTTAAGATATTTTGGTCAACTGTAATTAAATGCCTTCTGAAATCTAGCAAGGCTAATAATGTTAAATTTTATTTTTCCCTCACATATATCATATATCTTTAAAATAGCTTCTGTGCAGTTTTTGATTTTGATAACCAGATTGTAGTTTTCGCTTATAAAGAATTGGATGAGAGAAATGTCTGAATCTGTTGGAGAATGGATGATTTATCTTTTGGTATGGGTATAATTTTGGCAACTTTCTAACAGTCAGGAAATACAGAGGTTGTGAATATCGTATTAAATATATAGGTGATATGATTAAGAAGCATAGAAGTAATATTTTCAAGAATTTGGGATTAACTTTTGTCTAAGCCTTCCGCATTTGATTTCCCTCTTAGGACACATTTTATAAAATACATTAAATTATACACCGGTAAAAATAAAATTATTATTACTTAGGGGTAAAGCATTCAAGTACAAGTTTTGGGTTGCTGCAGTTATCATAGCAGCTGGTAAAGTTCTCCCTCAGAATGGCCTTTAGAGGCTTCTGCGATTTTTCTTTTATCATCTTAATTGAGTCAAAACGGTGTTTGCAGAGCGTTCTCTTGAGTTTGCTGAATAGAAAAAATTAAACGCGGAGCCAAATCAGGTGGCTAAGCTGTCACTAACAGTGTTACCAAAGTTAGAGAAAGAAAAAAATTTATCGATTGAAAAAACCCGTAAAGTATCAATAAAATTTTTTTTATTTTTTTTTATTTAAAAAATTAAAATTTTTTTTTTTAAAATTAAGTTTTTTTTTTTATTGTTGCAAAACAAAATTGTGCGCTGCTTAATATACAGCAAATAAATGCCAAAATATTAAGTAAAGACGGTGACATAAACTTGACATCTACTAAAAGTGTGCAAAACTTTAAATTTATAAAATTCAGTAACAAGCAGGTGGATTTTGTGTAAAGTGCAAAGATGGGTTAGCATATTAAGGCAGCACTTGCCGCACAAGATTATAGTCAGCCTAAAGCCTAAGTTCTATGGCATTTCAATTGGACACAATTTGCAATGGTGTACAAATTATTTCAAATATTAATTATAATAAATTTCATCTTTGTTTGTTGGTTTATATTCTGGCTAGGTGCTTGTGGTTTTCTTAGTTGAAACAACTGAATGTCTTCTCTGAAATGGTCATCTCTCATTTCGTTTTGCATCGTTGATATTAAGTAACGTTTAGTTAGCGTTTACACAGTCAGCAAGTGTATTTCATCATTTTTTAGTAAATGTTGATAAACCCTCGAATTTCTACAATTTGTTTAGAAAGTATTTCACACTGTGAACAGTGAAATGAAGCTATTTGGTACTAAGTCCAATGGAAGACATTTGGCATGTTTAATACTAAGGTAAAGAGGATTTAGCTAAGAGTTAAGTTACTTGCATAAGGTGTGCGAAAGCATAGGTACTTTACTTCCACGATGGCAAGTGTCAAAAAAGAAATTACTATCAATATTTGATGCCAAATGCGGTATGTAACTTATGTCAAAACAAACTGTTAAAAAAGCCTTCAAAATAAAATCTTAAAAAATATTTTAAAAATTTACTAAAGAGATGATTTGCTTATCGTTTGTTTTCCTTTTTTTCGAATTTGTTTTGAGACAAAATATTCAAAACAAATGTGGATTTCATATTAATTGCCAAAACTTTCACCCGTTAAATAATATGCCTAAAATATTTAACCCAATTTCCCATGCTTAATGTTAATTACATTTTAAATATTTAACTGATGGCTCACCTAAAGTGTACACAAAAGAAGCGTCGTCTCCTGCTCTAAATACAAATTTGGTGTTAATTTTTTGTAGCACTTTTTTGTGTAATTTTTTATATTTTCGGCCATCAATTAACACCATTTGCCACAACACTAACAATGCCACAAGACACCACACTCTCTGAATAAGCAAGGCTCAATTACTCATTCAATTCTATTTTTGTGTGTGAAAAGGTTATGCGACTTTTACACTTTATTTCGTAATATTTGAATAGAAAAATTTCCAACTGTAAATTTTTTGCACAAAGAATTTTTACTTTCACGCTGTGACGAAATGTATGTTTAGCATACAAAAACAACGAAGAATCTCGCGTGGGTTTGCCGCGCACGCGCACTTTTCGACGAAGATCAACAAAATGTACCGAACCGGTCGGAGCGACGAGCTCCAAGCTAATGAAATGCTGTGGGGTTCTGGCTTTGAGTTGAGTGGCCAGAACAGCTCTCTGCCGCTGCCGCTGCCGCTGCTGCTGCCATGTTAGTTAACAGGCAGCTTAACAGAGCCAAAGCAAAAAACCGGTCTCAACTTTCCGGCATTTGTTTTGGGCTCTAATTTCTAAGCAAATGTTACTTTATGAGAGATTTGAGATTCTTTCAGATAAACGGTCAGCCGTTAATAGTTTTCCTTTGAATTTTGATTTTTTGTTTGTTTGCTGAGAAAAATTTTTGGCTCCCAGCTTCGTTCTGTTGATTTGGTTAGTTAGCGCGTATTTAAATTTGATTAAGAAAGGTCTGTGTCACCTTTCTGGTGCGTGTGAGTTTTTATGGTTCATTAAAAGTGCCGGCTTATTTATGGCACTAAGAATGCGTCTTAGTTTAATGGGCTCTCTCTCTCAAATGACTGAGGCAACGAACTTGATGTAACAATTCATTGGTCTGCAGAACTGTCACACAGTCTTGATTTACGGCCAAGTGGACTTTAGAATATTCAATCCGTATATCAAAAAAAAACCTTTCAAAATGCCGCAAGGCCAAAGCCATCAAAAAAAGGCAAACATGAAATATGAGCGCAAATTATGAACAGACGTCACGTCAAAGGATTAACAAGCCCCAGCGACGACTTTGATTTCAAGGAAGTCAGCGGCCCGGCCCGGCCTTTTCGCCGATAAAAATCTAACAGCGAAGCACACACGGCGCGTTAAATGGTCAACACCCATTTTATTTGTATGTCTGTACCCAAACCCTTTGGGGCAAAGTCAATTTTAAAATGCAGATTATGTGCGTAGATTAAATATTGTTTTTTAATTTCTTTTCCTGCGTTTCTAAATTAAAAATGCATAGCAAATGCAGCCCCCCCCCAAACATGGGGAAGGCAGGCGGAAGGGGGAAATGTTATGCATTCCCGGCACGTCTCGCTTAATAATAAAAAACATTTATAAAATTGAAAAAAAAAGAGAGAGACGAAGCGGAGGGGAATGAAAAACCCAACACAGAATGCATCATGTATGGCTGCGGGTCAAAGGCGTAGCCAAACGCAGCGACGCCTATCAAGGAGTGAAAAAAGAAGGTTTTTTCTCATACTCCACAGTGTTGGCCAAAAAATAAATATATATTAAGAAAGAAGCTGGAAAATGTGGCAAATGTTCTTGATTTGTTCGGAAACTAAGTTTTTAAGCCCCAAAAAAAACCTTAAATTTTTTTTTTAGTTTAAAGATGGAAAGGCTGCAGAGTTTTCTTAGACAGGATTATATAAGGCCAACAGAGCTGAAAACGTCTTCAAGAACAAAAGCGTTAAGGTTAAACTTACTTATTCCTATTCAGAAAACATGATAAAAAGTAAAGTATATTCAAATTTGAATATTAAATTGGTTTATCTTGGCATGAAAAGACACCTTGGCAGCTGGGTTGAGCTCAGAGTGCTTCAACAAATTTATTAGGAGAAGATATCTCAATAGAAATTGGCCCAATTTTAGTAATACTTTAGTCTATATTTGAGGATTTTCTAAATGATAGAGTTCAGATTTTTACTTATCAGCCTTACCCGACAATCTCTCTTCTCTCTCTCTTACAAGAAAGTTGTGAGGATGTCCACACAATCTAAGTTAAGTTGACATTAATTACATAGGGTGACAGAAAATTTAGAAGAAAAATCAAGTAAGAGCGTTGCAGTCGAGTAGCGCGACTCCGAATTACCCTGTACAATTGACAATTGTTGATGCTGATCAAGAATATATATTTTTTATAGGGTTGGAAATGTTTCCTTCTTGCTGTTACATATATTTGCCCAACTTTATGATCCCCTTTTACCCAGGAACGCCGTTATGAATCAATCAAGCTCTATTTACACGACCTGATCACTCATCTGAGTTTTCGTCTGATTTCCTGTCAGACCGTGTAAAAAGGCGTCTGAGTAGACATGAAGCTACTCAGATGAGCGATCAGACGAAATAGAACCGGTTCTATTTGGCCTGAGCACTCATCTGAGTGGCATTTATCGAGTTACAGTGTTACCTAACTGCAGTGTGCTGGCGTTGCCATTTTCTGACAATCGATATACATTTCTTATCGAATTTTGGCTATCGGTCAAGTTTTTTGTATGTCAAATTAATTCCTATTAAAAGAAAAAAAAAAATAAATTGCAACTTAAGAAGCATCAGAGCGCAGATCGCCATGACCCAACCAATTAAAAAAAATTAAGTGTGTATGATTTGTATAACTATTGCTTTTATTATATACATTACACTAATTTTGTAGATATCTGCTGAGTGGACTAGGGATGATGAATTGACTTTATTACAGGTGGCCAACGAACGTGACAGGGAGTCGTTTTCAGAGGATTCGTTTTTGGAGCAGCCGGATGCAAAACGGGCTAATATTGAAGAAAATTTGGCAAGCGACAAGCGGACCGAGGTGTTGGAGAAGGCCTTATTGGCTTTGAACACACCTGCGAACGAATATGAATAAAAATTGAACTTCCTTATGCTATGCTCATCCGATTAAAATTTGCGAAAGTTTTCGGATCCTCGTATTGCAGTTCTCACAACACAAGCTGGGCCACATCTCGGCCTTCTACTTGGCGTCGAAGCCAGTCACGGCTCCACATTGCTCGCTTTGTATACTTTCTTTTGTTTTTTGGACATTCTTTTTTGTTTCCATATTTTTTTCATCCTGGATTTCACTTGCCAGAACGGCAACTATAATTTTTAATGCTTCCTTATTCATTTCGCTTTTTATTCTTCTAGTCTTCTTCTATGTAAACAAAGCAACGTCACAATGTTCATATGAACCAGATGATTCCGATGAACCAATGGTTCTGCAACTGGCTCATCTGAGCTTCTCAGGCATGTGTAAAAGCGAAACTGAGTTGATCAGATGAGTTTTCGTCTGACGAAAACTCAGATGAGTGATCAGGTCGTGTAAATGGAGCTTTTGACCCTCAGTTCATTTTATGTGGCCCATACAAACTTTTCTTTAGAGTTTTCACCCACTTCGCGGACAAATTTTTCAAATTTTCTTTCTTAGTGCGCACCTGCCTAACTAAACGAAGGTCTATGCCAAATCTTAGATCTCTAGGATAAGCAGTTTTGGCTGTGGGTTGATAATTTGTCAGTCGGGCCTACAGACTTATAAGTACAGAAGGGCAATATAGAGGAACAACTTAATCGGTGTCAAGAGATCCACACAGCAATGAAAAGAGTAATTCTTTATGCTCAGCAGCAACTTCTTATTGAACATCACGTATGGGTAAGGCTGTTTAAGACTCCCTGGGAGCACCTGCCAAATGATGACTACAACTCGTGGTCCGAGCTAATAATTCTGGTCATTTGATCTTAATTTTGCTATTTACCCGTATATTTACATGTCTATTTACCCTCTATACTAAACTCTTATCAGAATTTTGCAAATTTCAAGATTTTTTGGACCGTTCGATAAATGAACTTCTATTTACCCCCCGTCTTCATCACAGTCTAATGAAATGAAATGAATAATTTAAAAAATAAAGTTCTCATTCTGAGTGCCCTTTGAGTTTAAACGAATTTGATTTCCGATACGTCTTGCATTCATTATGACGATAAACAAATCACGAGGCCAATCCTTGAGGGTTTGTGGTCCTAATTTAGAAAATGCAGGTTTTACTCATGGTTTGTAGGTGGCATGTTACAGTGGCGCCCGAGCAGGGACCAGGAGCAATCACCGCCGAATCGTTCACCAGTCAGCACGTCATGGCTGAACACGGAAAACTCTCACGTAGATGGGTATTTAACGTAAACAAGACACAACTAGAAATGTACGCAAAGAAGTTCGGCCTAGAACCCGAAACGCTGGCAGAAGACCTTAGACGATAAGTCTCTGAATTCGTCCGCAACCAAGAACACCAAGAACACAACGAGGTAATCCGTACCAGAATTAAGGCCTTATCGCCGAAACACGCTCGAACAACATCTCCGGCACCGCCTACTCGCGGCAAGCAAAAGGGGCCCTAAAGACAAAATCGACGCTCACGATTCCCCCAACCACGGGACTTTCTCCCCCGGTCCCACCTGTGCCGACCCACCAGACAACCAAGACAGAGTCCAACCCTCCAGCAAATCCCACAGAAAACATGGGAGCGACAGGAACATTCACAAAGGCTCACCCAGATCTTAGCAACTCAAAGATAGCGGCCATCAGCACTATTCGAAGCTTAAGAATAGAATTCGACGGCAAAGGCAACCCCCTGGAATTCATCAGCCGCACACCTTCGGCATTGAGTTGGATCAGACAGAAGCTATGGTCATATTGCTCCAAGGAGATGCCCTGGACTGGTGGCACACTAGCCCCGTAAATATGCCTTTAGACCGCTTTATTTAATCTGGCGCCTGATAACAAAACGAAAAATTTCGTATACCACAAGGCGCTTCACTGAATGGAACCAACCCAAGTGTTACCTAAGCAGAAAAATACATAGTTTCATCAAAGTTAAAAGTGTTTCATAGTTAAAAAGTGTTTTTTTAGTCGAAACGATCCAGTTCAGTTTCAGGTGCAAGGTCTGGCTTAAATCGGTTCTGTGAAAAATTTTGGAAGAACTTTTTCAGAGTCATTCTAAGGCGAATCTAGAGACTAACTTAATAGTCATTAATATTTGTGCAGTTTTGGCTTGATACCAGCTAAATGTGCAACACAAATTCGCATACAAATGCCTGCTCTTCAGTGCTCTTGTTCTGGCTCTCTTTCTTATCACAGGCCAAGTTTGTGGCTTAAGTCTTTTGTTTTTTTTTTAATGTGTTCCTCTTCTTCTTCTTCTTCTTCAGTATTTCTTATGTGTGCGTGCTTATCAAATTTGTGGAAATCGGCATAATAACGGGAGTGCCTCACTTGGCCAAAGCAAAAGGGATTTATCAAGAAGTAACTCTCCGCATGTGTTTGTCGGAAGATTTGCATAACACCAGCCAGGGAAATAAATCTCAGACTTTGGCTTTTGTGCGTGTGCCAATTGCCAAGCTCAACCCACACACTCTGAACTCGAGATCTTCTCCATAACTCCTCGTGGTGGTGTTGGTGGTGGTTGGGCATATGCAAATGAGTTTGAGTCAGAGAGACTGCGCGACCTAAAATTAGCTGCAACTTTTTCGTTAGACTCCATCCACACTGACTCTGACTGACACGACGTCGACGACGACGGGCTTGCACTTTTTTTTTGTGCTGCCTTTCTTTGGAAAGCGCGTTCATGCGTTGATTGATTGCCTGGCATATGCGGGCTTAACCTTTTTGTGTGGATTGTGCAGTCTCAGGTCTCTGGTCTTTGTTTCCTGTATTTTATTTTGTGTACGCTCAATTTGGCTTTGATTGATGTTTTAGACTGGTTTTCATTTAGATTTGTGTGTGTGTGTGTGTGTGGGGGGTTCACTAACCTGGCCATAAACAGTTGCAGTTGATAATTTTCATAGCCAAATACTTGCATTCTTTGGCACAGCCAGCAGCCAACAGCCAGCTGACCCACTTAACAATTGCGGGTTCTCTTTTGTGGAAAGCAATTAATTACATTACACCAACTTCTCGGGATTTTTTTTTGTACGTGGCCACAATGAAATTGTTAACAGCTCAAAGCAAACGTCAATCAATCAGCCAACAACAATCGTTGGCCA
>JAEIFU010002201.1:0-48711 GCA_018904235.1 Lordiphosa stackelbergi
CTTGAGCAGTCAAAAAGAATATGTGAGTGAGCAACTGAACAACTGTACAACTGAACTGAAATCGTGCTCAGGATTTTGGTTTGGGGGCTGAAGACCTAAATTGTTCAAGGGTATATTATTTTGATAAAGTTGCTATCATGAAAATCTGTATGTGTATTATTGGAAAAAAAAATCTTTTTATACAATTCGCGCCGCGAAAGCAGCGGAAAAGTTTTATACGATCCTCCATACCGAAAATTTTAAAAGGAAAATGTCTTGGATGGACGGATGCAAAAAAGGGGGCAATCGTGTCTAAAGTTTAAGAAGAGTACATGAGATTTTCCTGATTATTTTATAAGGCGCCTTAATGAAGTAATTTGTGTTTTTGCTTTTGGTATAAAAAGGGGTTAAATCAAGCATTTTTATTGAAAAGTATATTTGTGTGGTTTTCTACTACGGGCTCAGTAGGGAGTTCAAGAGCAGTGACCTCGCTCGAAGAACGAAAATAGCGCTATACAAGTCGCTAATCATCCCAATTCTGCAATACGGCGCAGAAGCAAGGACATCAGCAGAAGATTCAGCGATTGGCGTTTTTGAGCGAAAGATTCTTCGGAGGATTTATGGACCTTTATAAGTTGAACTATATAAGATCTATGAGGACACTAGTCTATTCAAGAAGACAAAGCAACGGAAAGACATTTCCAAGCTTGGTGCGAAAAACTGGTGCCAGCTCGGAGCAGAAGCGACTGGGGGGGCATTAGAGACCGTCAAACGGTTGTGATGGTCAATAAAGAAGAAGAACTCCATGTTTTTAACATTGAATTTATTACTGTGGATGAAATACTGAAGCTATAGAAGAATATAAATCCACGAGTGACCTGCGAACCGAGAGCAGCGTCGCGTGCAATATATATTGTGCAGAAAAAAGATAGTTTGACTGTAAATTAAATTCTGTGACATGAATATAAAGGATACTGACGAATAAAAATGATCCTGAGGCCTTCAAGCTTTGAATTGCATGCTATGAGAAGTTAAAGCTATTTGAAAATGTGTTTCCTACAAACTGAGTATAGTGCATTTGGGTCCATGCGTACATCTGTTAGTAATTAGAAGACTCGAACTACGAAAGATTATGTAATGCGCTTTGTGAGGGTTAACTAAAACTAAAGGATCATTCAATCACTCGCTAGCGATTTTGCGTTTTATTCAGAACCTTAGGCTTGAACAGGAAAAAAGTATCACAGGCCGTTGTGGACAGGACTAATGGATTATTGTTCAGCATTTTTGACAAAATTTTCGATTTATAAGAAATTTGTATAACAATATTTTCTTTTGCAAAAACTGAATATACTCTATGTACCTTTGGTACTGAGCATTAAAAATTCATCGCAAAGGCCTTTTAAATTCGTTTTTCATTTTAAATTGGATAATTACTTTTCATCATGCATCCCTAAAATGTTAATTTCATGCTGTTTACGCATAAACTCAAGTCTTTTGATGTTTCTACAGTAAATTGGAAAGTAAATTGAAAGATTGGAATGACTTTTAGTTTTCTGTAAATTAGATTAGCAGATGATTTTGGTATTTTGTGTAGAAAAAATCATTGTTTGCCTGTTGAGGAAGCTGAGCTCATTTATGAGAATAGACTCAGAAGTTCAACTACCATCTACTTCAAGTAAATCCATAAGCTGTCACTAAGCCTCAAACATTTTGGTCATAAAAATTCTTTTGCTGTATATCGTTAATGACAAATCTAAACCTGAACCTGCTCAACAAGTTGGCTTTCGGCAAAAAAAAAATCTACTCAGCTCACAAGGAGAGCAAAAAGACGGAAGTCATGAGCCAAGCTAATCAATCAATGTATTGCAGAAAAAATAAGTTGAAGTTTAAAACCTTTCACTGGGGGGGCCACCTACAATTGGCATAACACCGATAACGGTTATTACATATGTGTGTCTAGTATGGCCCAAACAGGTTGCAAACCCCCACCCAAGAACCGAGTTCCAACTTTACACATATGGAGATGGCGTTGGGGAGGTAAAGAGGAAAAACTTAACGCGCTTTGAAACGAGATTTCTTAACGGTAATGCCAAGCCAAGTTTGCCTGACTGACTGACTGAGTAACTCTGTGCCTCCTCCTGTCTACCTGGTGTGCCACTTGTTGGCATAGCTACCATCTACTAACTTAACTAGCTGCAGTTTGCTGTGCTGATTAACACTAACACAAACACACAACCATGGAGCCACAATCACCCATACATTGAGACAAGTTAGCGCCAAACAAGTTCGTTGCCTAAGTCTTTTAATATTTTTTCATTACGTTGAAGTTTTTTTTCGATTTTTTTGTTGTTGTTTTGATTTCATATGCAAGTCAGGTTTGCAGGTGTGTGTTTTGTGGCACAAAAAATAGGCCAAACTGTGGGCAGTTATTGCAGTTCTAGTTTTTTTTTTTGTATTGATGATCTCAGATCGAAGTGTTTTTATTGGTACTTACTAGATTAAGGTAATGGTATTATAATGCTGGAGTATATTAGCATTCTACCGTCATTTGGCAATGCAGCTATGAAGAAGTGGTGGGTGAAATCTTTAGGATAACTTACTGTGGAAAATGACCTTTCGCAAGGTATTAATTAAGTCTTCGCTGAGTTTCGACAAATACGGCTAATAAGTAATCGATCTTAGTAAGAAAATCACAGTTTTTTAATCACATCAGCATTTTTGTGTGTGTAATTTTGGTGAAATTTAAGAAATTAAATCAAAAGAATCGGCTTGTGTCTGTAGATTAAATCTGGTTCCAGCAGAGACCAAGGAGCAGTCGTAGTAGGTGGTTTTTCTGGATAACAAATTTTACTCTGGTTTTAGCCTTTACTGGATATTTTAGGTCATAATTTTAGAGTTATTTTTACAAAGGTTAACTGATAAGAATTTCAAAGATGTATCCTAGAACTTACTTATTCCTAAGAGTCCTTCAGTACAAGTAAGCATTTTTTGCTTTCAAAGTAACATTTTATATATTACCACCACTATTTTGAACCAATTTAACTGTGGCTACAAAACTGAACAGTCGATTTGATAATGTCAAACACAAATAGCAATAAGTAACATACTGGTATTTATCGGTAATATTAAAATTTAAAGAGTCTTTACTAAAGAGAACGTGTCCTGGTCCCGAATTAAAACTTGAATAACATTTTCGAAACGTATTGAATACCATTAGTTTCAAAATTAGTTTCATTTGAAATGTTTGCGTTTTTTACGTTTTTACTTATCAGCTAATATCATTTCTGTTAAAGTTAAACAAAATGAAGAGAAAAATTGTTTTTTAAGAAACTATTTTTCAGGCAGCCTTAACCGATACGAGCAAAGCCCTCAACCGAGGCACGAAATGTCTTCAAACGAGGCAACACTATGCCTTCACCGAGCCCTCAACCGAGGCACGCAAAGCCCTCAACCGAGGCACTGCAAAGCTCTCAACCAAGCCCTCACTGCGCCGTAGCCGATGAATTATCATCTCTATACTTCAGTTCTCTGCGGAGCCTTGCTCTATAGACTTTATTAATTTTGGTTAATATAGTACAAATATTTATCATTACCGACAAAATATCTACCTCGATAGCTATATATACATAGATCAAGTGGATGCTCAGTGTCAGAGTTAGAATTCAAACATGTTGGCATCATCATATAAACACTCAGAAAATTATTTATTTATATTTAAAAAATCAGTCAAGAATTGAAATCGTCTAAAATTAAGAAATAATTTCTACATTTAAAACCAGGGTTGCAAACCGGTTCGGAGTCGAACCGCTCCAGAGTCGGAGACTCCGGATTTTTTGGTAAATCCGAACCGAACCTGAACCGGAGCAGAAAAAAATTGTACGCCCAAGGCTGAACGAAAAAAAAATGAAAAGGGTTCGGTTCAGAAAAAATATTACTTCAATCCCCCAAATATAGCACAATAATTTTATTATAAAAAGCCGCCGCGCGTCATGATTGACAGCTCGAAATTGCAAAAATTTTTACCACCAACAATTAAACAAATTAATTTATAATATTATTCCGAAATGCAAGCTGCCAAATTATATCTCCAGAGTTGAAATCACATCTATCTATTGGGAAATGTCTATCGAACAGTTCGTAGAAAAATAAAACAAATTCCGTGTGTAATATTTTGGGATACCAAAACATTTTAAATTGACCAAAGAATTATGATTCACTTCGTTTCGTTGCAAAATACTTTTAATGTCACAAGCCAAAAGGCAAAACGCTTAAATCCGAAAAGTCTTTCACTTTACTTTCACCAGAAGAGGAATCAATTCCACATTCCAAAAAATTTTGTGGAAGTGAAACTGGGAACAAGGCCGATTACCTTATTTCTAGCTGCTATAAATGTTTACTTTGCTATTTTTCGATATAAATACGTAATTGCAAACATACAGGTTCTTGTATTGATGTTTTAAGGTTTGAATGTTCGTACACTTTTGGAAAGTTCTTAGAAAAACGTTCTCACACTTTAACTTCAAATCCAATTGTCACATCTATTTTTTGGATCCAAGGATTTTTTTTTAATTGCTTGCAAAGTGACAAATAGCTAAATTTTATAATCGTCAATAGGAACTAATTAGTAAAATCATCAATGGTTCTTTCCCAAGTTCATATATTCTTATTAGAGCCCTGCATGAATCGAATCAAAGTTCCCCTTGACTTTGTTTCTGATTTGAACTATCTATGAACTTCTACTCATAGCTCACAAAATTATTGATTCATTAAATTATAGCTCATGACATGAGCCATGAGCTGTTTGATCTGTTTGAAATGATTCAGCTCAGATCAGCTCAACAAAGCAACGAGATCAATCATACTCAACTCAAATAGCTCAAAGGGTTCAATGAATAGATCAAATAGCTCAGAACCTAATTGTCATTCATTTCTGAGCAAATTTAAACAAAATTAATTTTCTTCAATTTCGTTGTTAATTCAAAAATTATTGAAAAGAAATGGAGCAAAATTATGAAATTGCACTGGACCAATCAGTATATGTTTAATATTTAGAACGTTTAAAATTAGGTAAAAGGTTTTTCAAATAAGTATGGACTAACGTTAAAGTTTTATCTTAATTCATAAATAGTCTTCATCATGTTCCACGGAGGCTTTAATATCAACCCAAGAAGATATTAAAAAGAAGCTTATTTCTTGAGAGTTCAGCATTAGCCCAAAGCGTGGAAGAAGCAGAGTGTGGGAAATCTTTGGAAAAATATTGGATAAGGAAAGCAATGAGGTCGGCCAGTTTGTTGGATGTAGAAAGTGCAGCCAGGGGTCAGCGAGCATTATGCGAATATGTTGCTCTGCACCGTATCAACCGTTTGAATGGATGTGACAGGCAGTGCCCCAGAGGCAGATATATTAGGTCTAGCACGGCTGGCAGCTAAGTGTTTTGGGCGTCTGTAACCGGAAATACCGCGGTGCACAGTACTAGTTCAATTACTCTTCCTTGGGTCATAACCACTCTAATGTGGCAGATATTTGAGCGGTTGTCCCTCAGCTCGCCAATGAAGCAACGTCCTTCGAGGAAGGACCGGAGCATAGCGAATTGCGAATTTGGAAAAAAAAAATTTCTTTAGATGGGCTCAATGTTTGACTTGATTCAACTTGAGCTTGATCTGTTTGGATCTTGATCTTTTTGAGCTTGATCTATTTGAGCTTGATCTGTTTGGAGCTTGATCTGTTTTGAGTTTGATCTGTTTGGAGTTTTATCTGTTTAATTTGAACTAAAGAAATTGTTGACTTGATTTACTTGAACCATTTTTTTAAAACATGAATCAAAGGGCCCTTTGACTCCATTCAAGCAGGGCTCTAATTCTTATAATCAAAAATTGAAATCTTTTTGCTAGAAACTAAAGAATTCGTGACCAATACATAATCAACAAGCTTTGCCCGTCCTTCCATATATATCAGTGATGCCTTTTTCTTTCCTAATAAGTTCTAAGGTTCTTAGCCTAAAAGGTCAAAAATTAGACCAACTCTTCATGAGAAAGCAGGAAAGAGAAAGAAAGTCACGTAGTCTGCAGGTAGTGAGGGTATATTTTTTTAATTTTCTAGTGCCAAAACGTTTCTAAATGTTTCGAACTGCACCATAAACGGATTGATTGTCGCTTGACTGTATACAACGACGTTAATTTTGTTGTGCTAACTTCTCCATTTTTTCTTATATTGAAGAAAAGCTTTGTGTGATTGACAGTTTGCTTTCTCCTAGCTTACAAAATAATTTTTATTACCATTTCACTGTTTTGTTTTTGGCAACATTTCTTGTTCTGAAATTTTACCCAAAAAGAAGTCACTAGCTTATCAAGCGTGTCTTGCATCATTCTCTAACCTCAAACGAGAAGTTTCTATCACCATTTTCGTGCACTTAAGCAGTTTGGCCTAACTGTAAAACTCTCAAATTGATAAACCAACTTGACAGGCAACAATTTGTAGCTTAAAGTAGCAATCTACCTGGAAAAGCCGCAATAACAACAACAGCAAAGCAGATGATGTTGACGACTTCCACATTTTTGGATACGGTTGAGTAAATGCCAAGAGGCTTCAGCTAATTAAATAAACAGCTCTCAGAGTTCTTCGTTTCAACTTTGTTTACGCATACACTGTGAAAAAAAAAACAAAATGCAACGATTTTCGATGACTTTCTGGGTCAGCACGCACAAAATCCAAGTGATTTATGGCGACGACGATTCTGAAAACACGTATGAAATTTTATTTATGATTTGTTAGCATTTAGTAAGTCACAAAGCGTGTAAAATGCTCATAAGCATTATCATTTTTTTTAACAAATTGTGGTGTCGGGGGAAGTCAACGCTTTTTCAGTTGACTGACTTCGTTGTGAACTTGGACTTTAAATCAAATGGTAATTCTCATTAAATTTTGTACTTACCTGTCTTTCAGCTTTCTACGCACAGTGGCGAAATGAAGATCTCTTTTTAGTTCTTTAAGTAGATTTTATGGTTAGATATAAATTCTGGAAATGCATGGTGGAATGGGGCTAATGAAATGGGGACAGCTGTACTGGCGAAGATTTATTGCAGTTGTGAAACCGCACAAGGTAGTTTTCACTTTTAATTCGGCAACAAGAAAAAGCAAAGCAGAATAAAAGAAATGTGCTGGTAATTAAATTTATGCAGATTTCCAAATACTACAGAGAACAACAAAACTGGGTAAGGTTTAGTTTTGGTTTTTGCGGTCAGCTGCAAACGGGAAAGTACATTTTTACTGAAATTCTTTCTCTAAATTAATGTTTTATACTTAATCCAATTGGAATGTCAGTTAGAGTGTCTTAACCCATAAAACTCAAAGACTTTGGTTTGATAAAGTGCAAAGTCAGTGCACAGACCTTTAAAACAATTTGTTCCCACTTTATTATATACTCATGTCAGAAAACTGCATAATTTTACGTAAGAAATTCTCACATTAACAATTTGGTATTGTATTCATCTGATTTCGTATGCTGCAACCTCACAAGTTGCCCTGTAAAATTATATGGGCTTCACAGTGAACCCCAATGGCTTAAGCCAACTTAAAAATTAGCATAGTACCAAACTTCCGGGCCAAGAATTTCAAATATGTGGCACAATTCAATAAAGCAGCAGCCATTTACACATGCAAATGAATGCAGAAAAGAAAAACAACAAAGACAAGACTCTTAAGTCGAAAACCGGCTAACCTTGTCCAGTTTACTTTGCTGCACCCAAAGAATTTCCAAGCCATTGGCAGTTACGTGGCTTTAATTGCTCAACATCGACAAGTTGAAGTTTGTAAAAGTTCTGGACTGTCATGGTGACACACACACACACACATACACAGCAGCTGCAAAGTGTGGGAGTTGAACGAACAAGAGGGAGCGATACCCATTAAAAACAATTACATGCGATTCGTTTGTTATATTGACCGCTGATTTGCCATTCAATTGATGCCAAAGAGAACCACAAAAAAATGTCCATGTCTGCTGAGCCAGCATTCTCTTAAATGGAACAACGTACGGTTATCTTAGGTACAAGAGCATGTCTAAAATTAAATACGAATTGTTGCGGTAAATAGCCCGCAAACAAATCAAATTGAAATTGTGGCAAATAGCGGTTATACAGTTAGATAAACAAATAAGTAGCAAGAACAAAAATTCTGCGGTCTGTTGGCAAGCGGAGAATAGTTGGTAATGATGATGGTCAATATGGTTAGATACGATTAACCACAAGAAAAAGAATTTGAAATGAAAGGAACGGCATCACTAACACAGTATGAATAAGCATAAAGCAAAACTTACATCAGTATTATATCATCATGTTGTAAATAGTTCAAGGTTTTCAAAAGCTAACCCCTGAAAACCTTTTGGGTCTCTAGTGTCATGAGGTAAATTGCTCAAGGTGGTAAATTTGCTGAAAGTTAGGCTCGAGTATATTTAATGTTAAACATTTGAAAGGTTAAGTTGAGGCTGCTTCAGACAAATTCTGACCTGCCTAAGTAAGGTACAAGGTAAATGGCCCAAAATTTTAGCCACTTAAGGTAAAAGGTTTCAAAAGCTACGTAAACTAAGAAAATCAATCATACGACACGTTAACCTGAAAATAATTTCCACAGCAAACCCTTTACTACTTTTCAATTGTTGTCAATTTTAAATTTCAGCGAGTCAACTGCTTGAGCAAAACTGCCAACTGTTTATAAGTGAAATAGATAAATCAGTATTTATCATGACAACGCTGCGTATTAGTTATCCCAATAATTCTCAAAAATCCTAATTTATTGTAGTTTACTGTGTTCTTGAACTGAGAACATTGTAGAACAAATGATAAAACCCGTTCTTGCACGGTTTTTGACAACGATTGTGCTCATCTAGAGTCCAACGTTCTCGAATTTTTCCGCCTGTGTACCATGTGTACCAAACTGGTGTAGCGTTTTTCAATGCAGATATCTATACATTCTGGATTCAGTCGCAAGGAATATATCAATTCTTGTAGAAAGTCGGGGTGATTTACTTTTAAATACCACCAAAAGCAATCTTGTCCGTAGCACGATGACCACCCGGCCCAAATCCAGCAACACTCCATCACTCTTGTCTGGGTAATTGGGCGCTGATTGCCTAGGAAACGAGGTTGCGAAAGAGTGTAATAGGAACTAACAGACATTCAAAAACCTCTGAAGTATATGGTGAGGAAAGTACTTAAAAATTAACAATACTACATTGAGAAAAAAGAGCATAGTTTTTGATGATCCTCAGGATATTTTCGGTATCCATTTGGACTAGATAGTTAACTATCCTATTTTGGGATTCAATTCAGTAAATTTATTTTCGCTCAAAGGAAAAAAATATTTCATTGATCTTTATTCTTCATCCAAAGGAGCTGAAAAATGTGAAAAGGATATTTAAAATAATTGATCTTAAAGTGGATGTTTCGAATATCCATTCTACGCGGATCTGTATAACAGAACGACAATAGGTAGGTCATAAGGCCATTTTAACGGGGTAAGCGCTATCGAGACTTCGTTCGTAGCTGTTAAAAGGAAAATAAGATAGATAACAAAAATAATCAATCTAAAATTTAGTTTGAAAATAATTTTTTCATGAAATTTGCAATCTGGTAAAAAAAGATTGAAAACTTTGAAATAAGATTAAAAAATCTCAAAAATAAGATTTTTCATCTCTCAACTTATCAACCTTCGTACCGTCCTCTGAAAAGCTTTAGTTAAAAAATCGTAGGCTATGTAGTTTCAGGAAAATTTAAATCAAAAGTCTATTTCGGCCAATGCACACTGGGTGTTTTTTTGCCTTTTTTTGGCATAAACTCTAGTTTTTAAGTTGTTGACCCCAATTTTGGTTTACAATCATATTTTGGACCCCAAGGAAGACTTGGAAAAATTTACTCAATTTAGACCAATATTTGATATAGCTGCCATATTACCGATCTGGCCGATTTGCTCTAACTTTGTTGGTTTTTACGCTATTGAACTAAAATTTGGTTTTTATTCGTATTGTCAGTTCCTAAAACGACTTACAAAATCTTCTGGCCGATCTGGCCGATATGCTCCAACTATGTTGGTTTTAAAGATATTGAACTGAAATTCGGTTTGAGCACGTATTTTAGGCTTTTTAGTGACTTACAATTGGTTCTTTTTCTCCCTTTTTTCCTGCCTTTTGCCCTCCCCCACCATATTGAATTATTACGCTGCCTTGCTTACTTTGTTGGTTAATTATTAAAAATAGTTTTATTCGTATTGTCAGTTCCTAAAACGCTTAAATCTTGTATGCTCCAACTATGTTGGTTTTAAAGATATTGAACTGAAATTCGGTTTGAGCACGTATTTTAGGCTTATTTAGTGACTTATCAACTATGGTTCGATTCGGCATATTCTTTCACATAGCTGTCACATAACTGATCTGTCCGATTTTCTGTTGTATTTTACGCTATTGATCTGAAATTCGATTCGGACTTTTTTTATACATATTTCTAAAGAGTAATTTCAATTCGATTCCTATTTACTCTCTCGAGTAATTTCTTTAACTTAAGCACGAATTCAGCTGCAGTGAAGCCGATTTTCTCGAAAATTCGTACGTTGTAGCAAGAAGTGTTAGTTACACATTAATCTGCACACTTTCGTTAATAACTTTGCATTTAAAACTTTTTGCCATGTACAACTTATATTCCACGAAACACAGCTACACTTGTTAGGGTCAAACTAAAATTACAAACGGCACAATTGGACAAACGCAAACAACAACAACAAACCAGTTATCAAATTCTAATTAAACATATTTGAACTAACAGTTTCTAATTTGCTTCTAACATCTTATACTCAGATGCACTCAAAGTTGGAAAATGTTTGCTGCCAATTTCACAAAAAACACGTTGCATACAAACAGCTGACTTCAACAGTCCGTCAACAAAACAGTGTGTGCTACGAGTTTGAATATGTCTTTTCAGCTTATATAAAAATGGAAATATTAAAAAACCAGTATATTTATTTATTATTATTATTATTCTAATACAAATTTTTTTGTGGTTTATGCCCAAAAAAAAAAAAAAAAAACAGTGTGCAATGCTTAAGTTGCTTTAACTCATTAGATTTTCCCTAGATATATTTTACGAGATTTTGTCTTAATAACACAAACATAAATCTAAGGCGACGGTCTGAGCATTTGCATTATCGGGCTCTTTGCACCCTGCGAGCTTTTAATGTGATTGGCGGCAACGTCGCAAATGTTGTTGATGGTTCTGTGTCCCGATGTCCTGAGTTCGAAAGTTCGAGAAATACAACCTAACAAGCAACCAACAGCAAAAAAATTCCAATCTCTTGAAACACTAATAATAATTTGACACCGTTTCGTCTCGGTTTACAGACTATACCCTGATTTTAGATTGATTTTGTATTTTCTCAATGCTTAGATAGAGAGAAACAGTTAAAATTTTACAGCCCCGAAGTTCTTAAGGAACGCTCCTAGAGTCTGGGGAAAAACAATTTTTTGAAGATCCAGGTTGTCTGGCAAATCCGCCCTGGCTATTTGTTCGAGTTTAAAAATATTTTTGGAGATCTCATAATGACGAAAATACCCATAAAAGTCTGAAAATAATCGCCAATTTCATAATAGTCTTTTGCGTTTGTGATTCGGCGATTGGCTATAGTCATTTCTTTCACTTTCTCACAATCACATTCGAAAGTTTCCAGGGTTTCGTTGGTAACGCAAAAATAATTTGAAATCCCTTGACTTATGACCTGGCACTTTTTACAATTGAAAAAAATTGAATACAAAATATTTCTGTTAATTTTAGAATTAAATTAGTATTCGCTGATGTAGAATACATGCAGACTTTGTAGCAGTTGACAACCGACTAAGCATCTCTTAAAGGACTGGGCCTTCTTTTAGATTTAGATACGAACAAAACAATGAATCATTTTTTTCTCAATAATACAATCAGGCCTGTTCCCGGTTTCGATTTCGATCAAATCATGTGGAATCGAATTGATAGCTGTTCCGTTTCGAAAAACAATCAAATTATTCGTTTTAAAAGTTGTCCTTTGAGTGGTGAAATTAAAAGTCATTGACAATTTTCTTGTCAACGTTTTATTTTTATCTTTTCAATATTTTTATATTAATAAGTCATATTTTGAGAATTTTTCAATAACCATAAAAATATTGGGCATTCATTTATTTAAAATTAATTATTTTAAAGTTTTCCCGAAATTGCATGTACGAATGCAAACGATCGAAATGAAACCGAGCTGTTCGATTCCGCATCACGCATACGCATTGCTGATCGAAATTGTTTTATTTTCCTTGCTGAATTATATTTCGAAAACATTTGAACTTTCATTCAAAAGTAAATCGATTTCTATTTCACTCGAAACGGGAACATCAAATGAAAACGATTCGAAATACATTTATCTTTTTAAATCCACTCGAAATGGGAACAGACCTGAATATGGTAAAAGTAAGTACCTTATCGATAGAAATATTCTTTTCATATGCGCATTTTTCTATCGATTTTTTCGTTGTTGTTGTTCATTGTTGGTATTTTCTTGCAGGAGAACTGTGAGTTTTTAAATTTCATTAATTTCACAGGACGTCATTTCACCTCAAATAGAAAATGCTCAACTCCAGTTGTGATTTCCTTTCATTTGGAAACCCAATTATATGCGGAAATCGTGAAAGTCTATGCCAAAAAGCCACTTCAACTGTCATACAATTCCTGTCCATGACAGGCTTCAACTTCAACAAAAAAAAAAAACTGTAACAACTTTCCGACCCACAGCCGCGCACCAAAGACAAAAGCATAAGCCAACTCTCTTAAATGTTCGCGCGTGCTTGTGCACACAAAAAATTGTTTAAATACTTTTGCTTATTTTTTTTTCCACCCATTTCCATTTCCAAACAAACATTACAAACCGAGTGCGCTTTGCAGCATATTTTAGTCGATTTGATTTTAAATGAAAGCTGTCAATCAGGCTGACTAAAGGCGGGTTTTGTCGTTGGCAGACTTTCCCATTTTATCAGGAAAACGCATATGGCATTTATTAAGGAAAATGAAAGCGCCGCCAGCACAGTTGTGATTAAGATTGGACGGTTCAAATAACTCAATTAAATTCTGGTTCTGTTGTGGTGGTGTCGCACAACTTGCATAGAAAGTCAAAGCTCAGGAAAATAAATTATGCAGAACAAGTTGCTTTCTATTGGGGTCATTAGAGAAGATCTCAGTGGGGAATCGCAGATAAATATGTGAAGCATGTAAATTAATTGTCAAGATAAACATGGCTGTAACTGTAGAAGCCATCGATTATACTACAATATTTACATAAGTGCAGGGTGCTTAAGAAGAAAATGGGTTTTTGTTGGGTAAGGTAATTATTTCAAAAAGATGAAAAGAAATTAATTTTGATTTTAATATTCTTGTTCGTAAATGAGAATTTTTTTTTTCTCCTTCTAGCCATTCTCTTTTTGTGCGATCAAGTTTATTAATGTCATATTTTTTTTGACTTTATTATTTTTAACTCACTTAATTTTAAAATTTACCAATTACTTAGGTTAACAGCCTAATTTCACGCTGGTTTCTGGCTTTTAATTATAAAATAAAACTGAACAAAACATCTTCATGATCATTTTCTGCAACCAGTTTAGCTCTGTCCATAGAAAGTGTCTGAAATGCCTTAGACTTAGAAAGTGCTTGTATGTTGTCCAAAAGGGGGAAATTTTTGCAATTAATCAATTATCTGCCTGACCTTGTCTAATATAACAACTGTTTTTTTTATCTATTTACAGGTTGGGAACTGCGCGGCTTAAATTGTTATAAATATTTTAATATCAAACATTCGTGGGAGAAAAGCGCTGAACTGTGTCGAAGGTGAGTGGAATCATAAACCCATAACTATATGATAATTTTGCACTGATAATACCAATTTTTGTGTGAGGAAGTTTAAAGGCGTGAGCCTATAAAAGGTAACAACAGCGCAGAGCAGAGCACAAGCTGCCACGCTTGAGCAAGTTGAGCTGCTACCTGTTTTGTTCTTAGATGGATGGCTGAATGGTTAGATAGACAATGTACTTGTTGTATATGTACTTGCTCCAGCAAATTGCCGTTACAGCACCGCATTGCATTTCCGTTCGCTGACAGTTAACTGTCAATGCCAAAACCGAGACCAAGACGTCGACGGCGACGACCAAGACTGAAATTGTTTTTCAAGCCCGACTGGGCCTGGCCCAATCAATAAGCCATATCGATGAATCATAAATTTGTTTCTTTCTGCTTTACTCGTGTACTCCATTCAAGCGAAAAGAAAGTTGGAAAAAGCTTCCGGCGTTCCTGAATCGAGTTTTTCGTTTTGTTTTTGGGTGTTAACCTGTGCTGTTGACCCAAATATTTGTGAACCTGCTTCAAGAATTTCAAAATGCATTGATTTAAAATTGAGAGTGTTTCGATTATATTTTTTTCCACAATTTTTAATCAGCGTGAGAATCGCAGCTTGAGGGGGGTGAAAGTTTGCTGGTTTTGTTTGTTTAAAACTTAACATTTATTTAATAAGTTAATTTATTGACGGTCAATGTCCTACGCAATTTCTCTTCGCCATTCAGTGTTAAATGGCAATTATATATGCTTGACACATGCTTAGCCAGCTAAACTCCAAATGTAATTTACATGCCATAGACCTCGCCCCAGTCCAATGGCAAATTTAAATGCTACTGTCGTCCGACTACAATGTGCGAGTTCAACAAACGAGGCAGAGCCAAAACAACTAAAGATTTGCCAAAAAAATAACGAAACATAGCACTGACAGGTGTCGTTACTTGGTTGAACTCAACACTCAACCGTTAAACACATATATTTCGGGTGGTTGTTTGGTGAAATTTCTTGAATTTTTTTGCGTGTGCAGCATGCGAAATGTGGTAGAATGAAGGAAAGCCCCCTGACAAGGCGATAACTTTTTAAGTTAACGGAGCTGTGACCAAATAATATAACAAGTTTTTGGAAATGAAAGGCTTATGGGCGGTTACCTGATGAAATAATTGATATGGTGGGTGACTAAGCCTTCAGATAATGTAAATTTGCCATGTCCAAATAAATACGATTCTTGGCATATTGTCATTATACCTTTTCAACTTACAAAATCTATTATAAAAAAAATTATTCTATAAAAATATATGTCAATAACATCTATGGGAAATATACTCTCCCAAATGTATACACTTTTTTAAATTGGGTAGTAAACATAAAAATATTCTCAACACCTAAGATCAAAAAATAATTTATCTATTGCAACCTCGAATTTTTGGCTTTAATTTTTTAGAAGGTCCCAAAAAAATATTTTTACTTTACCGCAACTGTTCCTCAAAGTTTTTAATTAAATATAAAATATTTTGAATTTTAAGAAGAAAGGAGATATAGAAATTCCAAAATCTCTCTACCCAAACAATTTTACGACAAGTAAAAACTAATTTTGGAACTGTAAACAAAATTATATTTCTGGATAGGTTGCATAAAATGAATAAATTATTTAATTAGTTTAAACATTGAAATTTGCGTGTCAATAATTATTAGAAAAAAACCAAAGTCTTTCATGTTAATCTAAACCAAACACATCAGTGGCACTGTCTGGTTGGAATAGCCAGCGCATTAAGAGCTGGCAAGTTATACCTCATTGTTTGCGCCAACAAATATTAAAATTTTTAATTTTATTTATGAAGAATATGAATTAAATTTGAACTATAATTTAAAAATGCGTCATAAAACATTTATCCACAATCAAAAATTTCACTTGAACATCAAATTAACCCATAACTAAAATTAGGGAAATTTTTTGTCGAGAGATGCAGCCCTGTTTTTATGAGGAACTTTAATTGGAACAGTTTCTATTCTAACTAGATTTCAAATAAGAAAATGAAATCTTTTGAAGTTCTGGGACACCGCCGGATTTTTCGAGCAATTTGCCAATTAACCGAGGTCAAAATCTCTTAAGATTTCTGTGACACCCCGGTATATAGGGGATTCATCTCCACTCGATCCTCTCAGTTTTTGAGTACTAAGACATGGAGCAATAAGTATTGGAGATAAGCGATAGTGCTTAAAAGACACTTTTAGTGCCAGTAGGAAATCACAGTGTTTATAGCGTAGAGCGTAAGTGAGAGCGAAGAGCTAAATTATTTCCGACAGAAAGGGTGTCGACTGAGCTTTTATTATTAGTATTTATTAGTATTAGATACTTGTTCTCCATGCCTAAGATAGGTGTATTGGTTAAAGGTTCTCTTTTGGTAACTGGATTTTGTGAAAGTTACATTTTGGTGTGGAAATCAGAAAAATATTTATTTAATTTAGAATATAAGTTCACACTATGAGGTCTATAACATTTCGTCAAAGTATCAGAACTATTTTATAGAATTGAATAATTCTATGATATAATTTTTGAAAATAAACATAAATGTGAGAATGTTGGTAGTATTTTTTTACCTTTTTGCTTATAAATATATAACATAATATATAATATTATATAGATAAATAATTTCATATCGTAGAAATCACGCCCCAAAAGAAACCAAAAAAAAAAAACAGAAATTTTACCAGAATCACCGTTTTGGTATAGTTCCGGTTTTAACAGTTCCCTTGATAACATTAAACGGTTTTCGGCTATTTTGAAATATTGAATGTCAGTTCTAGGTCAAAAACGGTTTATTTTGTGTTTTAACATAATGGTTTCGGCAGACGGTATCGGTATTATTTCTTTGTTAAGTATATGGAATCAATACTTTGTAGTAAGGAGCTTAAAAAAACGATCAAGAAAACAGAGCTGGTAGCATTTTAACGAGCTCCAGCTTTGAATTATTTTGTAGACGTAGTAGTTGTTGGTTTTTTTATTTCTTCTTTTTGTGTGTGTATAGAATAACTTAAATTTATATAAATCCTAGGTACCTACACGAAGATTAAAATGCCTGGCTTCCCAGGTCTTCCCCAGATACCAGATCGTTCAGCCATGCGCTTTGGGTTTGCGAGTTAGTGTTAGCATGATTTACAAATGTTATAAATAACTAATATAACTAATATTTCCTTTTTGAAATAATCCCTTTATGATGCTATTTCTATATACTAAGGCTTTAATCTCACAACTCTGTAGCTTTGACCAGTCCGCGCCGTTGCGGAAAAAGGGTACATATTCCGAAAACTGAGAGGCGGAGTTCCCGCAGAATAGGACAACCTCCAATGAAATGGTTGACATTTTCTGGCAGTTTGGTTCATTCCTAGTGACATTTGGAATAATATTCACTTCTTCAAACACTCAATGGAAAACTCATCGGAGAAATCGTTTTTCTCTCCCAGATCGTAGTGCAGTTGTCTATAGATCAACTGCTCTGGGCTTCTCCGGGATTCTTCAACAAATTTCGTCCTATATGCTGCATCCATTTTAACAGTGATGTTCCTAGTCCAAGTTTTCCATGTTGCGTTATCTTCAAGATTCAGTCGAACTCCGTGATCCTTGGCTAGACTGTCCCACTCTCTGAAACATTGTAGTCGTTCTTTTAATAGATGATCTGCCATAATCCTAGGTACCCTTTTTTCTTTCATGGTTATGGCTTTTTGCTTGTAATCGAAATGCGGTCTCCAGATATAGCATTCTGCAAATATGAACTAGATATTCGCTTATTTTATATAGGTAAAATATCTGAAATTTATCTAAAAAGATCAAAACAACAAATACAAATATTCTAATTTAGCTTTCTCAGATCTGATTCACAATTTTCTCTTCGCAAGAATTTGCCATATTAAATATTGATTTTTTGTATTTAGTGGAATTTAGCTGTCTTACAAATTGCTGGGGTGAAAATATCTGCATAAAATTTATGTGTAAGGCGTTAAATGAAAACTCAAACATTTCGAGGCTTAACATTAACACGCCCTGGCCATATAAATAAGCAAAAAGAAAAAAAAATCGTAACTTGGTTTTCACTTATAAGAGGCACGCAGCGAACAATTACTGTAGGAAGAGGTGGAGGAGTTGGAGGCAGTGGAGGGAGTGCCGTACATACATAATGTTTATGGCATGCAACTTCCAAGCACAGCTGCCAGCCAGGGCCCACATGTGGCTCATGCGTAATATCTACAGATTTGATGGTGAAGAAACTTGTTTCTCTTGGGCTGGCAGAACTGAAAACTTGGTATCACTTTTCCTATCCCCAATAAAAATGAAAGAAAATGATTTGTTTAGTCCTTATATTTACTTTGGATTCTTTTTTATGAATCACCGAATATTTTCATTTTATTTTGAGAAAATTTTACCATTTTCTCACTTTACAGTGGTAGCAGAAGCAGCAGCAGAGACAGCTACGCTACCCTCTTAAGCGAATACACATAAAAACAAGAGCACAGGGTATTCGCTAGTCGGCTTAGCTCGATTGATGTTTTAAAAGTTTTCTTCTATTTGTTGATACACACACAATTATAATTAAGTTAGAAAATAGAAAGTAAAACGCATCGAAATTGCATCAAAGACAAATCACTGACTTCCTCTCTTTTTCATCTTTTTTGTATCTTTCAGATATGGCGCTGAACTGGTGGCCATTGATACCTATGCGGAGAACAATGAAACTCTGGCCATAGCCCGTGCCAGTGATCCCAATCAAAGGGCATCGGATAAGTATTGGTTGGGTCTGGCCTCGCTAGATGATTTGCGCACAAATACTTTGGAGTCGGCATCGGGAGCTTTGATTTCGCAATACTCGGGTTTCTGGTCATTAAACCAACCCAGAGCCGAGTCGGGTGAATGTGTGGCTGCCAGTTTTGCGGGCAAATCGCAAAGTTGGGATTTAGGTACGTGTGAATCGCTGTTGCCCTTCATGTGTCGTGCGCCGGCCTGTCCGCAGGGAGCTTTGCATTGTGCCAACGGTTTGTGCATTAATCAGGCCTTTAAGTGCGACGGCAGCGATGATTGTGGCGATGGCACTGATGAATTGGACTGTCCCGCCCAGTGTCATTATCACATGCAGTCGGGCGGCGATGTCATTGAGACGCCCAACTATCCGCATAAATATGGAGCTTTGAGCAAATGCAAATGGACGTTGGAAGGTCCCTTGGGTAGCAACATTATTTTGCAATTCCAAGATTTTGAGACCGAGAAGACTTTTGACACGGTACAGATTCTGGTGGGTGGGCGCACTGAAGACAAATCGGTGTCGCTGGCCACACTCAGTGGCAAACAGGATTTGACCACGCAACCCTTTGTATCCGCCTCCAACTTTATGATTGTGAAATTTACCACCGATGGCAGTGTGGAGCGCAAGGGTTTCAGGGCTACCTGGAAGACCGAGGCCAAGAATTGCGGTGGTACCTTAAAGGCAAATCTACAGCGTCAAATATTGACCAGTCCTAACTATCCCAAACAATATCCGGGCGGTCTGGAGTGCTTGTATGTGATCAAAGCTCAACCGGGACGCATTATCTCCATAGAGGTCGATGATTTGGATGTAGCTGAGGGACGTGACTATTTAATGATACGTGATGGCGATTCCCCCATGAGTCGCACCATTGCCAAGCTTACGGGCAAGACTGCACAAAATGAACGTGTCATTATCTCCACGGGAAATGCTTTGTATTTGTACTTCAAGTCTAGTCTGGGTGAGGCTGGCAAGGGTTTCAGTCTGCGTTATATACAGGGTTGCAAGGCTACCATAACGGCTAGAAATGGTACTGTGACCTCACCAGCCTTTGGCCTGGCCGATTATCCCAAAAACCAGGAATGTTACTTTACCATACGGAATAATGCCCGAGCTCCGCTCTCACTGAAATTTGATAAGTTCACGGTACACAAGAGCGATAATGTGCAGGTCTTTGATGGTTCTTCCACTTCGGGACTGCGTTTGCACTCGGGAAATGGTTTCACGGGAACGGCAGCACCTAAATTGACTTTGACTGCCTCATCTGGAGAGATGCTGATCAAGTTTGCTTCAGATGCGCTACACAATGCAGCAGGGTAAGTTGAACTTTATTTCGGTTAACTTCCTCTTTCATTTTTATCATGACTTTGAATTGTGTCCTCGTCTAGATGGTCGGCCACCTTCTCTGCTGATTGCCCCGAACTACAGCCTGGCATTGGTGCCCTGGCCTCCAGTCGTGATACCGCTTTTGGTACGCTGGTCAGCTTTACATGTCCTATTGGACAGGAGTTTGCCACCGGCAAAACGCGTCTGGTAACTGAATGTTTGCCTGGTGGCAACTGGAGTGTCTCCTACATACCCAAGTGTCAGGGTAAGTTGTGATCTATTTAATTCAGTCTTGATGATTCTAATTTCCTGCTTTTCTTTACAGAGGTCTACTGCGGTCCTGTGCCACAAATTGACAACGGCTTCTCCATTGGCTCTTCCAATGTCACCTATCGCGGCATTGCCATGTATCAGTGCTATGCTGGTTTTGCCTTTGCCTCGAGTGCACCTATTGAGAAGATCTCTTGCTTGCCGGATGGACGCTGGGAGCGTCAGCCTCATTGCTTGGCCTCGCAGTGTGCTGCCCTCCCGGAGGTATCTCATGCGAATGTGACTCTCTTAAATGGAGGCGGACGTAGTTATGGCACCATTGTCAAGTACGATTGTGAACCTGGTTATGAGAGGAATGGTCATCCTGTACTGACTTGTATGTCGAATGGTACCTGGAGCGGTGATGTACCCAAATGCACGCGTAAACGCTGTCATGAATTCCCTGAGATTGAGAATGGTTTTGTGGTGGATTCGGCTCGCGCTTATCTCTATGGAGATGAGGCTAGGGTACAGTGCTATAAGGGTTACAAGCTAATTGGCAGTAATATCATGCGTTGTAGTGAAGCCCAAAGATTTGAGCAACCTCCCAGCTGTGAGGACATCAACGAGTGCAGCTCTTCGCAATGTGACCTGACCACCACCGAGTGCATGAATACGAATGGCTCGTTCCATTGCCAGTGTCGTTCTGGATTTACGGCCACCACCGAGTGCAGACCTGTTTCAGATCTGGGATTGGGAAATGGTGGTATACCCGATGACAGCATAAGTACCTCGGCTAGTGAACCGGGCTATAGCAAGAGCCTGTTGCGTTTGAATACCAATGGCTGGTGTGGCTTGTCCCTGGAACCCGGCGCAAATTGGATTTTGATTGATTTAAAAGCACCCACCATACTGCGTGGCTTCCGTACCATGTCGGTGCAACGTCCCGATGGTAATGTGGCCTTCAGTTCGGCAGTACGTTTACAATATACCAACGAATTGACGGATGTCTTTAAGGATTATGCCAATCCAGATGGTACCGCTGTAGAGTTTAGAATACTGGAGCCCACTCTGTCCATACTCAATCTCCCGCTGCCCATTGAGGCACGTTATATACGCTTCCGTATACAGGATTATGTGGGAGCACCCTGCCTGCGCATGGAACTGATGGGTTGCACTCGCTTGGATTGTGTGGACATTAATGAGTGTAGCAGGAATAATGGAGGCTGTGATCAGAAATGTATCAACTCACCCGGAGGTTATTCGTGTGCCTGTAATACGGGTTATCAGTTGTATACCTCCAATGGTACGGCTGGCTATCATATTGAACGCTCTGAGACGGGCGAGCGGGATGGCGATAGCTATCAGCGTAATAAGACCTGTGTGCCATTGATGTGTCCCGAACTGGAAGCCCCGGAGAATGGTCAACTGTTGAGTGACCGTAATGATTATCATTTTGGAGATGTGGTGCGATTCCAGTGCCACTTTGGTTACATTATGAGTGGCAGTTCGGCGGCCCTTTGCTTGTCCAGTGGACAATGGAATGCCAGTGTACCGGAGTGCAATTGTAAGTATGCTTCATTAAAAGGAGCGGTTCCTGAATTAAATTTCTCTTTTCTTGTGCAGATGCCAAGTGTGTTTCTTTACCGGATGATAAGCTAGAAGGTTTGACCGTGGCTCGACCCGATCCCGAGTCTGTACTGGTGCCCTTCCGTGACAATGTAACCATCACTTGCGGTTCGGCTGGACGTCAACTACGTGCCACCGCCTCGGCTGGCTTCAGACAGTGTGTGTATGATCCCAAGCCTGGTCTTCCGGATTATTGGCTATCGGGTATGCAGCCGTCTTGCCCTCGTGTAGATTGCTATGCACCCATGCCCACGCCGGGAGCTGAATATGGTCAGTTTGTGGATACGCGCTATCAGAGTAGCTTCTTCTTTGGCTGCCAGAACACCTTTAAGCTGGCGGGCCAAACTGCACGTCATGACAATGTGGTACGCTGTGGCGCCGAAGGCATTTGGGACTTTGGTGATCTGCGTTGCGAGGGACCAGTATGTGAAGATCCCGGCAGACCCGCCGATGGACGTCAGTTGGCACGCAGCTATGAACAAAGCTCAGAAGTTTACTTTGGTTGCAATCGTCCCGGCTATATACTGATCAATCCCCGACCAATTACCTGCATACGCGAACCGGAATGTAGGGTGATCAAACCGTTGGGCTTGAGTTCGGGTAGAATACCTGACTCGGCCATCAATGCCACTTCGGATCGTCCCAACTATGAAGCCAGGAATGTACGCTTGAACTCTGCCACCGGTTGGTGTGGTAGACAGGAGGCCTTCACCTATGTCAGCGTGGATCTGGGACAAATCTATCGTGTTAAGGCCATACTGGTTAAGGGTGTGGTAACCAATGACATAGTGGGACGTCCCACCGAAATACGCTTCTTCTACAAACAGGCAGAGAGTGAGAACTATGTGGTCTACTTCCCAAATTTCAATCTGACCATGCGTGATCCGGGTAACTATGGAGAACTGGCCATGATCACCTTGCCCAAGTATGTGCAGGCGCGTTTTGTGATTCTGGGCATTGTCAGCTATATGGATAATGCTTGTCTGAAATTCGAACTGATGGGTTGTGAGGAACCCAAACAGGAGCCATTATTGGGCTATGATTATGGCTACTCACCCTGCGTGGATAATGAGCCGCCCATCTTCCAGAACTGCCCGCAGCAGCCTATTGTGGTGCGCCGGGATGAGAATGGTGGCGTTTTGCCAGTTAACTTTACCGAACCCACGGCCGTGGACAATTCGGGATCTATTGCACGCCTGGAGATTAAGCCCCAGAACTTCCGCACACCCAGTCATATCTTTAAGGACACGGTGGTCAAGTATGTGGCCTTTGATTATGACGGAAATGTGGCCATATGTGAGATTAATATCACAGTGCCAGATGTCACCCCTCCACTGCTGCAGTGTCCACAGAGCTATGTCATAGAGCTGGTGGATCGTCAGGATAGCTACAATGTGAATTTCAATGATACACGCAAACGTATCAAGACTTCCGATGAAACGGGTGAAGTGCGTCTGCAATTTACGCCGGAGAGGGCTACTATTAAAATTGGCAACTTTGAAAATGTGACGGTCACGGCCACGGATAAGTACAACAATCGAGCTAGCTGTCACTTCCAGGTCTCGGTACAGGCTTCACCCTGTGTGGATTGGGAGCTACAACCGCCTGCGAATGGAGCCATCAATTGTTTGCCCGGAGATCGAGGTATTGAGTGCATAGCCACCTGCAAACCGGGCTTCCGCTTTACGGACGGTGAACCCCTCAAGACCTTCTCTTGCGAAACCTCACGTCTGTGGCGACCCACCTCAGTGGTACCAGACTGTGTGTCCGAGAACACCGAACAGGCAGCCTATCATGTGACTGCTACCATCACCTATCGTGCCAACGGTGCAGTGGCCCAGTCCTGTCTGGGACAATATCAGGAAGTCCTATCACAGCACTACTCAGGCTTGAATCAATTGCTGTCGCAACGCTGTTCGGCGGTGAATGTCAACATGAATGTGACATTTGTGAAGTCCGTGCCCAGTTTGCTGGAGGAGAATGTGGTCAAGATGGATTTCATACTCTCCATATTGCCGGCTGTGCGTCAGCCACAGTTGTATGATCTCTGCGGTTCCACCTTGAATCTAATCTTTGATTTGAGTGTACCCTATGCCAGTGCTGTGATTGATGATCTACTCAACATCTCCAACATAGGCAATCAGTGTCCACCTCTGCGAGCTCTGAAATCGAACATCTCTAGGGGATTTAATTGTAATGTGGGAGAAGTCTTGAATATGGATACGAGTGATGTGCCACGTTGTCTGCATTGTCCGGCGGGTACCTATGTCTCGGAGGGTCAAAACAGCTGTACCTACTGTCCCCGTGGCTACTATCAGAATCGTGATCGTCAGGGCACCTGCCTACGCTGCCCGGCCGGTACCTACACCAAGGAGGAGGGCTCCAAGTCACTGAGTGACTGCATACCCGTGTGCGGTTATGGTACCTATTCGCCCACTGGTCTAGTGCCCTGTTTGGAATGTCCAAGGAACTCATTTACAAGTGAACCACCCACGGGTGGCTTCAAGGATTGCCAAGCCTGCCCAGCTCAGTCGTTTACCTATCAACCTGCTGCCTCCAACAAGGCTCTGTGCCGTGCCAAGTGTGCTCCTGGCACTTACTCCGCTACAGGCCTGGCTCCCTGCTCACCCTGTCCGCTGCATCATTATCAGAGTGCGGCCGGAGCACAGAGCTGCAACGAGTGTCCCAGCAATATGAGAACGGATACCACTGCCGCCAAGGGTCGAGAGCAGTGCAAGCCCGTGGTCTGTGGTGAGGGAGCCTGTCATCATGGTGGTTTGTGTGTGCCCATGGGACATGACATACAATGCTTCTGTCCGGCTGGTTTCTCGGGACGTCGCTGTGAACAGGATATCGATGAATGTGCCTCGCAACCCTGTTTCAACGGAGGTCAGTGCAAGGATTTGCCACAGGGCTATCGCTGCGAGTGTCCGGCGGGCTATTCGGGCTTGAATTGTCAGGAGGAGGCCAGCGATTGCGGTAATGACACTTGTCCGGCGCGTGCCATGTGCAAGAATGAGCCCGGCTTTAAGAATGTCACCTGCCTCTGTCGCAGTGGCTATACGGGTGAGCAATGCGATGTCACCATAGATCCCTGCACTGCCAATGGCAATCCCTGTGGCAATGGGGCCAGCTGTTTGGCTCTACAGCAGGGACGCTACAAATGTGAATGTCTACCGGGCTGGGAGGGTCTCCACTGCGAGCAGAATATCAACGATTGCGCCGAGAACCCTTGCCTGTTGGCCGCCAATTGCACTGATTTGGTCAATGATTTCCAGTGTGCCTGTCCTCCAGGTTTCACGGGTAAACGCTGCGAGCAGAAGATTGACTTGTGTCTATCGGAACCTTGTAAGCACGGCACCTGCGTGGATCGTCTGTTTGATCATGAGTGTGTGTGCCATCCGGGCTGGACGGGACCGGCCTGTGATGTGAATATTGACGACTGTGAGAACCGACCCTGCTCAAATGATGGTATCTGCGTGGATCTGGTGGACGGTTATAGCTGCAACTGTGAGCCGGGTTACACGGGCAAGAACTGTCAGCATACCATAGATGATTGCGCTTCCAATCCCTGCCAGCATGGTGCCACCTGTGTGGATCAATTGGATGGCTTTAGCTGCAAGTGTCGTCCCGGCTATGTGGGTCTCAGCTGTGAGGCGGAAATCGATGAGTGTCTGAGTGATCCTTGCAATCCTGTGGGTACCGAACGTTGTCTGGACTTGGATAATAAGTTCGAGTGTGTGTGTCGGGATGGCTTCAAGGGTGCTCTGTGTGAGACGGACATTGATGACTGTGAGGCTCAACCCTGTCTTAACAATGGCATCTGCCGCGATCGTGTGGGTGGCTTTGAGTGCGGCTGCGAACCGGGATGGAGTGGCATGCGTTGCGAGCAGCAAGTTACCACCTGTAATCTGCAGGCTCCTTGCCAAAATGATGCCAGTTGCATTGATCTGTTCCAGGATTACTTCTGTGTATGTCCCAGTGGTACCGATGGCAAGAACTGCGAAACCGCTCCAGAGCGTTGTATAGGCGATCCTTGCATGCATGGCGGCAAATGTCAAGACTTTGGTTCCGGCCTGAATTGCAGCTGTCCTGCAGATTACTCGGGCATAGGATGTCAGTATGAGTATGATGCCTGTGAAGAGCATGTGTGTCAAAATGGAGCCACCTGTGTGGACAATGGAGCCGGCTATAGCTGTCAGTGTCCAGCTGGTTTTACGGGCAAGAACTGTGAACAGGATATTGTGGACTGCAAGGATAACTCTTGTCCTCCCGGCGCTAGTTGTGTGGATCTTACCAATGGCTTCTACTGTCAGTGTCCCTTCAATATGACCGGCGATGACTGCCGCAAGGCCATACAAGTGGATTATGATTTGTATTTCAGTGATCCCACACGCTCAACGGCCGCTCAGGTGGTACCCTTCCCTACGGGTGAGGCCAACAGTCTAACGGTGGCCATGTGGGTGCAATTTGCTCAGAAGGATGACACGGGCATCTTCTTTACCTTATATGGCGTGGAATCGGCACGCATGACCCAACGTCGTCGCCTGTTGCTGCAAGCTCACTCCAGCGGTGTACAGGTCTCACTCTTTGAGGACTCGCCGGATGTGTTCTTGAGCTTTGGCGAATATACTTCGGTGAATGACGGACAATGGCATCATGTGGCTGTGGTCTGGGACGGCCTCTCTGGTCAGTTGCAATTGATTACCGAAGGCTTGATTGCCAGTAAATTGGAATATGGTGCTGGCGGTGCCTTACCCTCGCACCTTTGGGCTGTCTTGGGTCGTCCCCAGCCGGATACCATGAAACATGATTTGGCCTACTCGGACTCTGGTTTCCAAGGCACCGTCACTAAGGCTCAGGTTTGGGCACGCGCCTTGGACATCACCTCGGAGATACAGAAACAAGTGCGTGATTGTCGCTCCGAACCGGTGCTCTATCCAGGTCTTATCTTGAACTGGGCTGGTTATGAACTCACCTCTGGCGGAGTGGAGCGAAATGTACCCTCATTGTGTGGACAACGCAAGTGCCCTGTGGGCTATACCGGAGCAAATTGCCAGCAGTTGGTGGTAGACAAGGAACCACCCATAGTGGAACATTGTCCGGGAGATTTGTGGGTCATAGCCAAGAATGGTTCGGCGGTGGTTACCTGGGATGAGCCGCACTTTAGCGATAATATAGGAGTAACCAAAATCTATGAACGTAATGGACATCGCTCGGGCACTACACTATTGTGGGGTACCTATGACATCACCTACATTGCCTCCGATGCGGCTGGAAATACGGCATCGTGTAGCTTTAAGGTGTCGCTATTGAGTGAGTAGAATCTCTGTCCTAACCCTTGAATCATCCAATACTTATGACTTTCTTCCCTGCAGCCGATTTCTGTCCTGCCTTGGCTGATCCAGTCGGTGGCTCACAGGTGTGCAAGGATTGGGGTGCTGGTGGTCAGTTCAAGGTCTGTGAGATTGCCTGTAATGCGGGATTGCGCTTCTCGGAACCCGTGCCCGAGTTCTATACCTGTGGCGCTGAGGGCTTCTGGCGTCCCACACGTGAACCTTCCATGCCTTTGGTGTATCCCTCTTGCTCACCCGCCAAGCCAGCTCAACGTGTCTTCCGCATCAAAATGCTGTTCCCCTCGGATGTGCTGTGCAATAAGGCGGGTCAGGGAGTGCTGCGTCAAAAGGTTACCAATTCGGTGAATGCTTTGAATCGCGATTGGAACTTCTGCTCATATGCCATTGAGGGTACCAGGTATATGGTAGCAAGTGGAACACTAGACTTTTTAGTTACCTCAACACTTTGCTTACAGGGAATGCAAGGACATTCAAATCGATGTGAAATGCGATCACTATCGCGCCGCTCAAAACAATCGTGTACGTCGTCAGGTCAAGGATGGTGGTGTCTATGTCATGGAAGCTGAACTACCAGTGGTCAAGTGAGTTATTTTGATGTCTGAAGCATGTGGTTGTAGCAAGTACTATGTGTTATATGTTCGTTAACTCCCCCCAAAAAAAAACTTTAGCGAGGAGGATGATCTCACATTGACGGGTGTTCGTCAGGGACGCCAACAAACTGGCGGTGATACATACACGCTGGAAATAGCCTTCCCGGCTGTTAAGTATGTCAAAACGATAACGACCACTTGCACCCGAACTCCATCACTCCAGCATATCCATGCACCCAGTCTAATCCAAGCAAACCAAATCAACTAATGCTTTAGCTAACCCCATTTTACATTCTTTAAGCGTGCTAATCTCATACAAATAATGCCCCCAAAACCTGGTTATAGACTAGAGCTAATTGTTTGTTTTATTTTATTAGCGATCCTGTGATACACACCTCGACGGGTGAACGTTCAAATGTCAAACAACTGCTGGAGAAACTTATTCTAGAGGATGATCAATTTGCTGTTCAAGAAATTCTACCCAACACTGTGCCAGATCCGGCTTCGTTGGAGCTGGGCTCGGAGTATGCCTGTCCAGTGGGTCAGGTGGTTATGATACCCGACTGTGTACCTTGTGCCATAGGCACATTCTACGATATCGCCAATAAGACTTGTGTAGCCTGCGCCCGAGGCACTTATCAATCCGAGGCCGGACAGCAACAGTGCAGCAAGTGTCCTGTTATAGCTGGACGTCCTGGCGTAACCGCTGGACCTGGCGCACGTTCGGCTGCCGATTGTAAGGAACGCTGCCCGGCTGGCAAGTATTTCGATGCTGAGACTGGTCTTTGCCGCTCTTGTGGACATGGTTTCTACCAGGCCAATGAGGGAGCCTTCAGTTGCGATTTGTGCGGTCTGGGTCAGACCACACGCTCCACGGAGGCCACCTCGCGCAAAGAGTGTCGCGATGAATGCAGCTCAGGCCAACAGCTGGGAGCAGATGGACGTTGTGAGCCTTGTCCTAGGGGTACCTATCGTCTGCAAGGTGTACAACCTTCCTGTGCTGCTTGTCCTCTGGGACGCACTACCCCCAAGGTGGGTGCCAGCTCGGTGGAAGAGTGCACTCTACCTGTTTGCTCACCTGGTACCTATCTGAATGGCACTCTTAATATGTGCATAGAGTGCCGTAAGGGCTTCTATCAGTCCGAGTCGCAGCAGACCTCTTGCATCCAATGTCCACCCAATCACAGCACTAAAATCACCGGAGCCACCTCGAAGAGCGAGTGCACCAATCCTTGTGAACATATTGCCGAGGGTAAGCCGCATTGCGATGTTAATGCTTACTGTATCATGGTGCCCGAAACTTCGGACTTCAAGTGTGAATGCAAACCTGGATTCAATGGCACGGGCATGGCCTGTACCGATGTCTGTGATGGTCATTGCGAAAACTCGGGCACATGTGTCAAAGATCTGAAGGGTACACCCTCGTGCCGCTGTGTGGGCTCATTTACGGGTCCCCACTGTGCCGAACGTTCAGAGTTTGCGTATATAGCCGGTGGTATAGCTGGAGCAGTGATCTTTATTATCATCATCGTGCTGCTAATTTGGATGATTTGTGTGAGATCCACGAAAAGACGTGATCCCAAGAAAATGCTTACACCAGCCATTGATCAGACGGGCTCACAGGTGAACTTCTACTATGGCGCACACACACCATATGCGGAGTCCATAGCGCCGTCTCATCACAGCACCTATGCCCATTATTATGACGATGAGGAGGATGGCTGGGAAATGCCCAACTTTTATAATGAAACGTATATGAAGGATGGTAAGAAATGGAAGAGGAAGTCGTATTGTGTAATGAAAGCTAAAGGAAATGTTTCTATTTCTTATAGGTCTACATGGCGGCAAGATGAGCACATTGGCCAGGTCCAATGCATCGCTCTATGGAACTAAAGAAGACTTATACGATCGACTGAAACGTCACGCCTATACGGGCAAGAAAGGTAAGCGGTACTTGAATTTAACGTAAGAGTGTGAACAACACGAGCTAGCTAGCACGTTGGATCAAACTAGACTTTGGCCTGGGCTATGCTTTGGCACTGTAGAATACCGAATCAAGGGAAACTCAAAAAGAGAAGTTTTTGGAGTATTTGTATGCCATTTATTTCCATTAATTGTTATACCAAATTAATTTGCTTTTTTTTCTATTTTCAGAAAAGAGTGACAGTGATAGCGAAGTGCAGTAAACAATCAACGAAAAAAAATCATTAGAAAATGAGAAAAAACCAGATGTAATTGAAAAAGCTGCTTTAATGTAAAATGTGGTCATAAATGGAATGCAGAGGCAAAGCTCTAACACTGCCCTCCTCTCTCAAATACTCAATACAAGCGAAACTTTTCTACTATGAACACAGAAAAGCTTTGCATTGAATCAACGTAATAGCCCATCCAACTCCGCAATTACGTGACTTAATGCAAAGCTTGGCTTGAACGAAGAAACAGAAATCTTACATTTAGTAACTTCCATATGTGCTCTTTAGGTATGCAACACAAAAAACACAACTAAATGAGAAATTAAGTCGAACTTTAAATTTGTTTTAATCTTAAGTATTATTTACATATACAAAAACTTAAAATTACCTTGCTTCAGAAGGTACTAAAATAGTTGGCAATACATTGAATGATGTTGAAAAGTTCGCTGAGAGTGCTGTCAAAAGCAAAAATCAAATATAGTCGTTATTTTAAATTAATTTTATAAATTTCTTATGTAACTGTATAAAACAAAAACTGAAAAGAAAAGCCGAAACTAATTAAAGCAAAAGCTTATGTTTATATTTAAAAGTCGTTAAGTTATTTATTTCCTCTCTTGATTAGTCTTTGAAGGGATTAACCCAACGTAAGCCAAAATCAATAATGACAATGGAAAGGTAAGGACTCCATCCAACCCAAAAGTCTTCATATCTGACTTAAGTGCTCACCGAAACTATTCCAAATATAAATTTAGTTACGCTAACGGTTTATATGTTCCACAGTTTTCCAAATGATGAGCACGTCAAACTCCAGTATTTAAATGGAAGCAACCGTTTCGTAGACATATTTGATGACCGTTAGCTTAAAGTTGAATTTTCGTGTTATATAGATTCAATATGGCCGCAAACACACAGAGCGTGTCTAATATAGGTTCTGGTAAAGTTGTCTTGGAATGTGCTGTCAGATAAATATGTGAACGAAATATAATATGAACCAGTCCGGTTATGCACACAGCTAAAGCAGAGGCCATTACTAACTGTGGGATGGAATTATCAGTTGATAATAATATGCGGAGCAGGTTTAACTAATAACAAATTCGATTTTAATGTTCGTTTTAAGAATGATGTAAAACGCATTAAAAAATTTTTTTTTTAATTTATACAAGACAATTGCCTTAAATGCTTAAATGTTGTGTTTTATTAAATTTCATTTTTCAGAAAGACTGTGGATTGCTTTACCTATTTATAATGGATACCAAACTACTAGGGTTGTCGAAAATATTATCGATATATCGATCATTTTGCCCAAAATGAAGAATCTCATTATCGAATATTTTTCGGAGGCGATATATCGGATATCGAATATTTTTTTGTGATATTTTTCGGGGATATATTTGTTTTCGCCTTCAGTCACAACTTTGCGAATAACTGTTTCTTGTGCTCCGGATATGTAAGGCACAATGTTTAAAAGTTGTTTTATTAACTGTAAACTGTGCAAAAAGTTGTAAGGACCATGACAACTCAACAAACATAAAGGCGCACTTAATCGCAATGCATGGAGATGCTTGGTGAAATGAGCCGGCATTTTTAAAAACAGTAAAGAATAACATGATTGCAGCATGACGACTATCGTCGAACAGTGGCAGTCGCCTAGAGTCATACTGCACACATATAGTTCTCCCTTTAAACACAAAGTGTGCGACATCTGAAGACGTAACTTTTGAAGGATCGCTCTTCGCTGATCACAAAATCTCCACGATATCTCAACAGGAGAATAAATAATTGGAGTACAATTGGAATTTACCGTTGTTTGCCCTGGAACGGGACCCTCTTAAGTTCTGGATTGCAGAGAAAGACGCATTGCCAGTGCTTTCTGACTTGGAAGCCGAATGACCGATGAGCACATAACTCAACGCGTCTTCCTAAAATCTTTGTCTAACGAATATTGGTAAAATCAGAAGTTTTAAAGTTTCAAAGATTTAACTGAATAAGTTTTTTTATACTTTGTAATTCGAATGCTTTCGTTCCATAAATTTAAATTCATGAATAATTTTCAGAACTTCTTATGTTATATATGAAATAAAAAAAAATATCTTTTGTTAATTTAATAAATATATGAATACACACTGTACCCAGTGTGTTTAAATATCAAACACATTGTAGCACTTGGCTGCAATGTTTACGTAAACCAATGTCCAAAGCAAAGTGCAAAAGTAATATGATCGCACGAAGAATTGCCGATTCAACATGTCTGCACGCGCGACCACCCCTTCCTTACATACGTATATAACATTCTCTCTCGCGCTCTCGCTGCTGCCAGCGCTGAGCATATAAGTAATACATAACGCACCAACGTCTCTGCCGGCGTCTACCGGCAGCGACGTTGGCCAGCATAAGTTAAGACCCATTATAAACATATTGAAAAAGGCAGTCTTGGAGGAGCCCAATAAGAGTCAACTACGACTCCAACAAATAAAAATATAAATTTCATTTAAAACAAAATAAATATAATTTTCACTTAAAACATGGCGACCGTGAACATCGATGGACAAATAGACGATTAAAGAAGACCTCGATCGAACTTAGTCAAAACAGCGGACCTGGACATCGAGGGAGATGAATAAAGGATCCCCATACGACAATAAATAAACGCAGTAAGTAGAGTGGAATGTGTAAAAGAAGTGGCGTGGTGAAGCGGTTAAAAGCCAGAAAGGCTGAACTGTTAAAACTGCTGAACAATGGTGACAGCATAAGCTGGAACAATTCGGTAAAACTGCATGCCGAAATTGAGTTTATAAAAAACCAACTAATTGCCCGCAAAAATTCACCACCAGCCACAATCACATCCACCTACTCTGCTATACATAATATATCAAAAAACAAAGTAATACAAACTCCACCACCAACTAAGGAAATACCGAAGCTGAGGAAGTCTTGTCCAAACGACTGCGAGGGACCATTGGGCTCCCACTTTTGTGAATACACCTGTGCAGCCAGCACCGGTCCCGTTTGGCGTTCCAAGCCAGACCAGGAAAAAGCCCCCCCGTGCGTTCAGCCGACCAAAAAAGAACCGACAAATAAATACACCTGGAGCCAGCACCGTCGTTTGGCGTTCCAAGCCAGACCAGGAAGCCAGGGGCGAACCACGATATATAATTACAATATTTGCACTACGATGCATAATATATTAAGAATAACTTTGTAAAATTGAGCAATATAACAGTTGCCCGATTAGAGTATGGCCTGAAAACCATACGCAAAATTACGCAGGCAATAATGTAAAAAAAAAAAAAAATTTTTTTATATAAATTTTATTTGAAAATTAACTAAAAATATATACGTACATGAATATATAAAAGTAAAAAAAAATTTTTGTTATAAAATTAATGTCAATAGAAACAAATAGAATAAGTAAATTTGACGAAACATTTAAAAATTGTGACAAAATGGGCATAGTAGATGTAAAATCGGTAGACTCGACAGCAAACGTAATAAATAAAGTCGAAGTCACTAACACCGACATGAAAGTAATAACAATACTTATTGCCATCATTTTCGTAATAATAATAGGACATCTATTATATAAATTGTATACACTACATAATAGATGCATTAAAAAACGCTATCAAAGTCAGGCAAATGACCTAGACAAAATTTAAAACAAAATTATATTTAACAATAACAAGATTGAAAATAAAGCAATCGGAGCGATAACAACAGTCGCTCCGATCTAAACACACAAAGTGCCAACATTTACTATGCTCAACATTACATTTTTTTTTTGGATAATGAATAACACCAAAGAAGTAATAGCAGAAGTCCTGATTAGAGATGCTGATTTCATAACTAGAATTCAACAATTGGTCTCAACGACCCCAATAAATATATCAGAACTAGAAAACAGATATATGAATACGTTTGGCTTAGATTTTTCACCACTAATACATTGCACAAGAACCCAAAAAGGAATCGTATTGACCACCATTCCCGGTATTCAGGTTAGATCGGTAATAAGAGAACATTCAATACTAGGCAGAACAGTAGATTTTGTAATATTCATAAAATAAAAATAAAAATAATAATTTCCTTATAAATTTTAAAAATAGAAATGTATACAAAAGGTAAAACAGCAACACAATTTACGAACGAAATAGACAATTACAAAGTAGACAATAGATATTTCTTAAATATTCGACAACCCTACAAACTACTTAGCCTTTACAATGGATAACGACAGCTTATCTTGAAATGAAGATTTGTTAGTCTACTTATAAAGTAATCTACCTCTATTTTATTATTATATCTCGAAAAGCAAATCCATGGTCGGTGAGCAAAAATTACAAATGCCAGTTCCATGTGAACTCAACCCCCGATTTTTTTTTTGTTTGGTAAAAAAAATAGACTAACGGTGCTATATAATCCTATTTGTTTTATATTCGCACCACTTACAATTCGCGAGATAAGCGACAAAGAACAAAAATCTTAAAACAATTATACCATTGTAATGACAATCCGACAAATCCGACAAAAACGGATAAAATTGTAACATTACTAATTACATGTCCTCTATCAAATAAATATCAAATATTAGGGTAACCAAAGCACAATGGTCCCAAAGTCGATTTTTTTGGCATAAAGTCCAAAAAAAAAGTTGCGATTTGTGGAAAAATCGATTTATTTTTTAAAAGAGTATATCCCAGTGGTCATAGAATCGAAAAATTTTATTATGAAATGCAGCCCTTAAAGTTTTGCGAAGCCCTGAAAGTCAGCCATTCATTTAACTTCGCATGTGGCTTTTGTTGTGGCAAAATTTTGTCTAAGTTTATTGCCTTTAAAATAAACGAAAATTGATTAAAACAATTGAAGTAAACTATGGAAAATAATGTCCAAGGTATGTTTAATACAATTTCGTTTCAGTTTGTTCTATATATGTGCTTTGTCCTTTGTTTTATGTGTTTTTGTTGTGTGTTGTTTTAGGCGAGCTTAACCTCAAAATAATTCTGTTTCGTGGAGTAAAAGTTCGGTGGATTGTCGTGGATTGTCGTAACTGTTAATGCAATATTGTTCATTAAAGTGTCCTCTTTACGATAGTCTAATTGGTTTTTTCACGAATTTTCACAAACCCGTGAAATTACGATTTTTTCAGACCACTTTGAGTTTGAGCACAAAGAATTGATTGAAGTGTGGTTAACAAATGGACGTAAAACATTAGCTGTATTCGATTTCATATATAAAAAATGTGGAGAAAGTTCATCTATAAAAAAAATGAGCAAATAAAAAAAAGATTAAAAATTTCGTGGCCTATGCAAATAAATGCTTCATAAAATGCAACAGTACAAAACACAGATTCAAAACAGAGCCCAGATACCAAAAATGGATGACTTCAAAATTAATTATTAAAACAAGGGACGATGATCAGAATATATCACCTAATTTTGGAAGACGTGCACGTCGTTTTTCATAGAGCTATGGACTCTAGCGATCCACTGATCTCTCACGGATGTCATTGCGCTTTTGGACGTGCCCTCTTTTACATTAAGTTGTAGTATGGACCCTCTTTGTGATGAAGATAATACTGACGATACCGATTCGGATGGATCCGATATTGAGAATAAATACTGTTTACATTTAGATTCTGAACTTAATGATTTTAAGCTTTTGTAAATATTGCATTTATTACATCTATAATCAGCTAAATTCAGCTAGTCGGCCTGATCGGTTTTATGGCAGCTATATGAAATAATAGTCCAAATTGAACCAAATTTGGTAGGACACATTGGGAGCCTAAAATACGTGTATAAACTGAATTTCAGTTCAATAGTTTAAAAAACAACAAAGTTAGTGAAAATCGGCCAGATCGTTTATATGGCAGCTATATGAAATAATAGTCCAAATTGAACAAATCTTTGTAAGTCGCTTTGGGGGCCCGAAATATGAGTATAAACCAAATTTCGTGCAGAAATCTTTATAATTAGACTTTATGCCAAAAAAATCGACTTTGGGACCATTGTCATGAACCAAAGATATAATTTTCGTAAATTTAACATCTGGATAATTAAACCAAATATTTAAACCAAAATAAATTAAACAAAACTTTGGGCATCCGAGTCACATTGTCGGTGTTTGTCGAATTCGAAGGTCTTCCAGCACGGTCTTCATCGGCTGTTCCTGGTCCTCCAAAAAGGCCTGGTGCCACCGAAACACACCACTTCTTGCTAAAGCAACATCTGGGTAAGCCTGCTTAATCATATCCAACGTCTTTGTCGCAAATTTACCCAGTTTCACACAGTGCCGGCTTGCACCACTCACAGAAACACGTTGCGCGAAAATTCCTGTCCTGACTTTCCAGGTGCTCGGAGACAACTGACCAGTCGTGCAATCGTTAGCTAGGAACGACCTCTACCGAATACATTCGGTGCGCGCATGCTTCGAAGTACAGTCGCGGCGGCAGAAAATCAGTCCTATTACTTTCCGGCAAACCCAGTATGTCACATTGCGTATCATAATGAGTAAAATATCAAAATACCGGAGAAAGAACTTAACCGGGTACAAAATAAATTTGGCAGGTCATAGAATAGGTTGAATGTTAACTATGCCTCCTACGACGAAAAAACTATCAAACTAAGTCAATTTGCATGAACTTGAAAGCTTAAATTTTTTACCTAAATGCCAATAACTTCTATATTATTCAACGGATTTTAATGAATTATGTGGCGTTGTATTTTTAATAGATAAATCTTTAGTGACCAGCAATAAAATAAATTTTTCACAATTTTTTTTGTAATAAAAATCGCTTTCAAAATCTAGCTATTTTTTAGCTAAAAAAATCGTGGTATGGATTTTTGGACTCGGCGGGGGACTTACCTAAGAAATTGCTACCAAACGATCGGGATCGCAAAATATTTATTATTTTGTAAACTAGTGTCAGCTATAAATACATAAATGCATTATTGAAGATCATTTTAAACTGATTGCATTAAGAAACTCGAACGCGTTCCGCAGAGTTTTGATTTTTTATGAAAGCAGACAAAACACACTTCCGTATTCTGTCACGCTGGTATTCCTTTTTTTCCATTAAATACAGAGCTACTAAACTGCTATCCAAAATCCAATACGAGAAAATTTATTGTAAATTTTTTCCTTTTTTTTCATAATAAAGACTAAAAAAATTCGTACTATTGTCACGCTCGTAGCTGTGGAAATGCCCATATATAGATCGAATTTTTTTTCCTCGTGTATATTTCGTCTACTATTAAAGGTCAACTCTATAGGTCTTTGTTGAGCCCCCATAAAACTAAATGAGTACTGACTACTGTCTGTCTGTGTACTAGACTGTGTGAAACGAATAAAACATTGGTTTCCAAACAAGAAGGTTCAATGGTTCGACTAAGATTGAGTAAACGACTGTTTATATCTCTATCTACAAATGAAAAAAATTTGTCATGTAGTTTTCTTTCAATTTCAATTTAGCAATATGTCAACAATCACAACAAATTTTGCTTGCATATAGTCTAAGTTAGCAGTGGGACTTGCAGCTCTCGTTCAATTGACGGGCACATCGATCTTTCTAATCCAACCAAAGGATCAATGCAGCCAAGCTCCTGTAACGGCCAGCTGGGTGTTTATATTGGCCACCTGGATGTTTTGCTATGATTTGAATCTGTTTCCTCAACGATATAAGCAACTACCACAAGCAGTAAAAACGATTTTTGAGCTCATCAGTAGTGTCCTGATTATTGAGATCGCTACGATTTTTATCTGGTGCAGGCTGGAGTTTTTCATACAGCTTCTGGTTCAATATATATTCCTTAAACTGACCGGTAACAGACGGCTGCATTGTGGCCCGTGGCCTTGTGACCTAATTGCGCTCACCATTTTAAGTAATGCCTTTGCTTTGGTAATTCTCTGCTTTACCTTGAATGCCACTTACGCTTTGAGTAAGTCAATTGCCTGGATTCTTACAACCTTACGTAGATGGGAGATTGTATCGGGTGTATTAGAAGAATTTATTAACCCGGACAAGGGTGAAGTATTAAGAGCTGCTAGAAAACCAATTGTTCATCGCTTCTGTCTGGTATGTGGTCGGAAAATTCGAGAGCACCAAAGTTGTCGTTGCCAGTAGTCGTTAAGAAGACAACGACAACAACAAAACTTGTGCTTTTAGATTAAATTGTATTAATAAAGAAACTTTTTTTGTGCTTCGTGCTTGTGGCTGTGGCACTGACTTGTTGAATCCACAAGTTCAGTCCTCCATTTTGGTTAAAAAAAAGTTTGTAATCAAACTCACAGTACCGTTCCTGCCTTCGTCATTTTTAAAAAGGTACGGTTCAATGAGGCCACTGGCCCATAATCCACACCAAACAGTGCATTTTTCGGGATGCATTGGCAGTTCTTGCAATGCTTCTGGCTGCTCTTCACACCATATACGGCAATTTTGTTTGTTCAACCAGAAATGAGCTTCGTCGCTGAACACAATTTTCCGATAAAAAAGTGGATCTTCATCCAATTTAGCCAGCGCCCATTCACCAAAAGTTAGCCGTTGTGGTAGGTTGGGTGGCTTCAATTATAGCATCAGCTGTATTTTAAAAGATTTTATACCCAAATACTTTTGCAAAAATTTCCGTTTCAGAAGGTCGCACAAACTGACCCTAAAAATGGAGTGCACGTTTGGCTTTCTTAAACACAGAAAAAATTTTGATAATAAAATAATTTAATCAGCAAGCGCTGTCTCGAAAACCTGGGAACATGTTTGACAGTAACATGGGACGCGAAAACAGCTGAGCTGCCAAAAACAGTATTATTAAAGTTGCTAAAAAATCACCCTTTTACATACATATGTGTAAAGGGAAAATTTTTTTTAATTTTGCAACAATTTTCATCAGTTGACACACATTAATTCCATTGATGGTTGTCCTGGCAGTGCGTCGTCTTCCAAGCTTTCTAGACCCTCTTTTGTACCACTCCTAAACTCTTGATTTCGATAGAGCTTGCTCACCGAAGGCCTTCTGCAACATATTCAATAAGTAAATAATTAAAATAAGATGAACGGAAAATTAAATACCCCCGTCGAACGGTAGCTATTTCATTCCCAAGCGAAAGGCCCATATTTGTTAAACCGTGTAATGTAAGCCTGATAAAAGCACCTGAGTTCACACATGAGTATTGTGACGCACAGATGTCAGTGAGTTTGAAAATTTAAATTCTAATTTTCCAATTTTTTTCCCCTCAGTAGTATACGAATTAATGAAATATATGAATAAATGTATTTGGTTGAACTAAACTCTAAAACCGCTAAATCCGGCCGCAAATAAATTTTAGCCAGCACTATCGATACTCATTCACTCTCATCTCTAGCCCCTCCAAAGCGCCCTCTAGCGTCCTTTTGCAGAAGTTTAACGACCGCGTATTTTAAAAATCCAAAACAAATTTAACTACAACTTTTTTTTGTTCAATTTTGATTTTATTTACAAAATAAATGCAATTTTGAGCAACTTGGTGCCAAATGCGTTTATAGCGAATTTGTTCTTGCTCTCTCTGTCGGAATGTTCTTCTATTAGATGGATAATGGTGGAAATTTGTATTTGCGTGTCCGAGAGCTAGTCGCTAGTGCGCTTGAAGGGTTGTGGTGGTAAGGGAGTTTCATTGTATTTGATATCTATAGCCTAAACCTTACGAAAGAAATAAATCAAACCGAAAGCCATGCCACAAAATAGTACCGGATAGCTTAGCTGCACCATCTTGCGACTACAGAGCATTTGCAGGAGCGAATTCAAGAAACTGGAAGTTTCTTCTTCATCCTTGGCCTTGTCATTCTCCTGGTCAGGATCGGCAGCATCGGGTTCGTTGGAGGGCTCAGCATCATTGCCATTATCATTGCTGTGATCGGAGTCCAGCAATTGCCGGAGCAGGTCAATATTATTCTCGGCATCGAGCAGCTGCTCTAGACGTACCATTTTACGAAAACTGGAACCATCCGCAGAGCTAGCTGCGGTTAGAGGGGCCAGTTCCACCTCTTCATTCTCCTCGACTGCTGGATTATACATTTCAGATTCATCCAAAAGCTCAAACTGATCTCCCATTAGGGTTTCTTGCTCAGACTCCGATTCCAGCGGGTTGGTGTCCGTTTCCGTGTCCTCATCCTCTAGCTGCTGCTCGTGTGGTTCCTCCTGCTCTTGATCGGCTTGTTCTTCCTTCTCCAGCTGTTGAGGTTGTGGTGCCTCCTGTTCATTTAGTGATTTCTGCAATTGATCTGCCTTTTCTACCACCACCAGCTGTGGAGGTTGTGGTGCCTCCTGCTCATTTAGTGACTTCTGCTCTTGATCTGCTTTTTCTTCCTCCTCCAGCTGTTGAGGTAGAGGTTCCTCCTGCTCATGAAGTGTTTTCTGCTCATGATCAGTTTGTTCTTCTAAATCTTTTAGCATCTCCAGCTCTAGGGCTCGGGCATGAGTGGCCACATCGACCTCCATTTCAGCCACAACGCGTTGTAGTTCTCTCAGCGACTGCTGCTCAGCCATTTTTAAATTCATTTCACTAGTTGAGCTCGGAATTGCATCCAGTATCTGCTGCAAAATGGGCGATGGGCTGCTGGTCAGCTGTGACTCGGACTCTGCCGTGGATATATCCAGTGCCGACGAATCCATTAGTACCCCCGAATCTTGGGTGATATTCAATTCACATTCACTGCCTTGGCTCTTGTCCTCCATCTCTTCCAACTTCAGTCTCTGCAACGTGGCCAACCCCAAGACGCTAGTGTACTTGCGATTGCTGATCTGTATGAAGCTACCGCTGGCAGACAATATTACTGGGCCAGGAATTTTGGTAACGCTGCTGCTCTTGTGGGCGCTCTTCGCTTGGTCCTCCTCTGACACTTTGGAATTTTCGACATTTTTCTTCTTCTCACTCAAGATGTCCTCGCGGGATGGAGTTGCTCGCACATCGCAGCTGGCCATAATGTTTGCTATCTGCTGGCCCCAAACAAGAAATTAATATTTTTGTACAATTTGTTTTCCCCCCTCTGAAAATTTGTGTCTGATTTTTCTTACCCTTGAACTATTTGTAGCAAGACTGACTGAATTTTCTTATGGTTTGCTACTCTGATTTCACAAATGACGCTTTTTTGTGTTATTTTTATTTTATTTTTGTAACAAAATAACTAAGGTTCAGTGTCTAGATTTATTACACACCTTTCTGGTTGAATGTACGTATCAAAGTGATTTTTCATGGTCATCTTGGATAGAAGAAAACTATTTTGGGCTCAGCCAGTGTTGCACAGTGTTAGAAAACACACTTTATGATGACAGGACATATCTGTACTTTTTGGGCCTGTTCAGCACTTTGTATTTTGTGCTTTTATTCAAAATTCAAAATCCAGTTAATCGAATTTAGGGAATAAAACAAATTTAAATGTAAACAGACTTAAGTCTATTCTAACTTTAAATTATAACTTCGAAATGTGGAGCCAGCGAAGTGCATAGCAGTTGCGTCAGCCAACTATTAATTTCTGTGTAACCAACTACTTTTGATAAAATGTATTTAAACCAAGGAATCCCTTAAGCTAGCTTAAGCTACTCACGAAATCAGAAACTACATCTTAAAAAATTATTTTCACTAGTTCCGCTGGTAGCTGTTTTAATAGTTTCTCTCATGTTCACTTTGCAGCATTAACATATTGATGTCAAAGCGTTGCCACCGTATGCACAACGTGTCACGCAATGCCTAATTTAAGTCTGGAATATATATCTCACATTCAGTATACCCTCGTTGAGGGTATATTTAAATTGTTTAGATGTTTGTAGCGCATAGAAGAATACATGATGACATACAGCATGACAAGCCATAGACTCAGGGGCACGAGCATACTCGCCAATTCAAGCCGAATGCATGCAGAAGACATGCTTCACTTTGTGTTATAGAGAGTATGTTACTACGTTTCATGGCTTGTTAAAACCACGTATCGTAGCTCTTTATAAAATCCATATACTTCTATTTTTAAGGTAAGGCACAATTGCACAAATCAGCTGATGAACTGTAATAAAAAAGAGATAAGAGTAAGTTTACTTCTTTTTTACTTGATTTGTTTTATTTGAAATATAAAATAACATTTTTTAACCGGTTGCGAACTTCCTGTTTAACCTTTCAAAAATTTTTAAAATTTTTTTTTGCGGGTGGTTGGGTTGGGAGGGGTTGTATTTAGAATTATTCATCTTTATAAAATTTTTTTAACGAACATGATATTTCTGCAGTAAAAAGAATTTGTCCCAAAATTTCAGCTCGATAGCTCCAACAAAAGACGAGTTCGCGTAGAAACATACAGACGGACAGACGGACGGACAAAGCAAAATCGACTAAGCGCGTCATGCTGATCAAGAATATATATACTTTATGTGGTCGGAGATGATTCCTTCTATGCGTTGCACACTTCTACAGAAATTATAATACACTTTTCAAGTGTATAAAAAACAATTAATATAAACTAAAATAAAAACCACTGTATTACTACATCATTACCCACTCATACAGGCTGCAATTCAAGTGCATTACCAACCCATATACTTCTCTATCAGTATTACATTGCATCGTATGACAAGTGCATTTCCGGCTTTTATACTTTTCTATCTTTAGTATATTGAATCGTATTACAAGTGCTTTAAGGCAGAGCATACGATTGCTAAATTGTGTGTTGAATTTTAAAAATACTGCGAACATTCTGCATTAGAATTATAAAAAAATATACGCGTTTGTAATGGCAATCCGATAGCAGTTTGGCTCTGGCATACTTGTTTTATTATTAAGTCGGGTGTACATTGGGGCACAGTACGTCACGTTTTAGTGTCACAGAGCAATGCGAACGGCAAATGGCTTGTCACAAAAATCGTGTGACGCCAATGTAAACAATTTGGACTTCTAAGTATTATGGTCACAGGGCGTCACAGACAACACGGTCACAGTGTGCCCCAATGTAAACCCGGCCTTAGTAATGCAGGTTGTGGGCACCCCGTTTACAAATCGGCCATCTACATGGCAAAGTAATGCAAATTGTAAGGGACTATTTTCTTCATACTGATGGCAAAGTAACGTATTAGTAATCCATTATGTAATGCCAATTTGCGCTGCTGGGAGGCAGCCCGCCATACGGCATTGGTTCTATCATGAGCTGACCCAAATGTATCCAGAGAGCGACCAGCTGACTAATCTGACAGAAGCGGTGTCGACTGCGCAATTGTTCAGTCTAGATATCCCGGTCTATGTCTATGTCCTAGGCTATGTCGCAGTGTCTAAGTACAATTTAAATTTTATTTTGTTATTAATCCCTGCTATTTAATTAAATGTGAGAAATTCCAAGAGGCAAGTCCTTGCTCGGGTATTGAGGAAATTCATAAATAACAATAATAATGACAAAAGTGTTTCTTCTTGCGGAAGCCGAGAGTACATATAACATATAAGGTACGTATTATATGAACCTAATGTAGGAATGTCGTAATAAAATATGAAAACATAACCAAAAGTATTGCCAATTGTTGCCCGCCACAGGGGTTTGATTTTCTAAACAGGTATTATATTTCCTTGTGGTCGGCCGTATAAAACTAACGATTGTCATAGAACGCAGTTTTCTCATACAAGAAAAACAATTGAACATTTTTTACATTAGCAAACATTGTCTTATTAATATTTTTATTTATTTGTATAATCAATGCATTTCAGTGCTCAAAATAAATAACTTCGATTACAATTCGTTAATTTGGTTAAAGTTTATGGCAGTTACACATTATTACAACTTTTTTTGTGGAGGGTTTTAGGTTAATTATCCAACTCCACCTTGAGCTTTAAATGTGTGGGCAATTCGTTGTAGATTAAGGGAGCAACGCGAGCTATGGAGTACACAAAAAGTTTATTCAACTGAAATCAAGAAGAAGAAATTTCAATCAACTCACTGTTGCATTTGTATATCAGATCCGACCATATAATCATCTCCTGCGAGAAACAAAACACGCCCAGACGTCCGCCCTTGAGCGTAGAATCGTAGACATTGTGGGAGTCCAAGACCAAACGATCAGCTTCGTACATTCTATGAGCAAAAGAGAGATAGAAATAGTCAGAGAGCATCACAACGCTCAGTTGGAGCTTCCTACCTTAATCTGATCAGTCCAATGGCAGGACGGTGCATCAAAGACCAACGATAAGAGGTCTTTTCCTTCCAGCCCACATTCATGGGATCTCTCCACAGCAATTTAGCTTGCCCTGGCGTGTCATTTGCATGCCAAAGACTATTTCTCATCATAGATCCCGGCCCGGTGTTGCTATCAATCAGTTTGATTTGAACACCCGGTTCGGCCGAAGCACGGAAGGGCGACGAATGCCAATAAGTCTGAGTGCCCTTTTTCCATTGCACCACATAGAACTTGCTGTTACTTTGATAGCTAAATATAAAACCCACATAATCATCATCCGTATCATCGTTGACATAGAAAGTGCCCTCAAAGTCCACGCCGCCGAAAGCATCGTTGCCCACCACCAAACCCGGGTCTGAGTTTAAGGTCTGCACTATCTCCGAACCATTGGCATGAACTTCCCAATTAGGATCCAACTGGGCATCACCTTCAGGATCCAGTATAACCGAACGTATAGTACGGAAATCAGTGCGATGAATCATTGAATTGTTAGGACAATTATCGATAATATTGGGTGTACCATCCAGATCTTCATCATCCTCACAGACATCGCCTTTGCCGTTTCGATTGAAATCCTTTTGATCGGGATTTCTGGCCAAGGGACAATTATCTCGATAGTTGGGTATGCCATCACCATCGATGTCATCATCGCAGGCATCGCCCTTTCCATCTCCATCCGTGTCTAGTTGTTCAGAGTTGCTGACCATCGGGCAGTTGTCTTCCGAATCTTGTATACCATCGTCATCGCCATCGATATTACTGTCACAGGCATCGCCCACCAAGTCCATGTCACGATCCTCCTGCAATGAAAAAAATAACCAACAGTTTTTTGATAAACTTTCTGAATGTTAGACACCAAAATTCGTACCTGCAACGGATTAGGGATCGTGGGACAATTATCACAGCGATCGCCCACTCCATCGTGATCCACATCCGACTGATTGGGATTCCTTAGCAATGGACAATTGTCATATTGATTTAAAATTGCATCACTATCCATATCCTCATCACATTCATCTCCCAGGCCATCATTATCGGCATCCAACTGACGGGAATTGGCCACAAATACACAATTGTCGCAGGCATCGCCCACACCATCATGATCGGTGTCCAATTGTTCGATATTATAGGCAAAGGGACAGTTGTCCTTGTTGTTAAAGACCTGATCTCCATCGGCATCATCATCGCATCCATCGCCCGCTCCATCCAGGTCGGCATCTTCCTGACCCGAATTCGGTAAATCTGGACAATTATCACGACGACAACGTGGCTCCATGCAATTCAAGGTCTCATCTGGCCAACCGTCTAGATCCCGATCACGTCCACAAATCTTGCCATTACCTGCCCAGCCCACACTGCAGCGGCATTGATATTTGTTATAGTTATCCACCAACACACATTCCGCATTCCGAGCGCAAATACTGCCATCGGGACAAACATCTGCCGATGAGAGACAGCTAAAGGTACCATTGGCCACATACCCATCATGGCATTGACATCTGTAGGAGCCCTAAGATGGGGGGAACAATCACACATATATATATTACTTGCACATACTCCAACTTACTATGCCATTAATGCAGGTGGAATGCTCCGGGCATCTGAAGAAACCCGTCTTGCATTCATCTATATCCACACAAGTTTGCCTTTGGAAACCCACAGCCAAATAGTCCGCATAATAGCCATGTGCGTGTATACCATCCATACCGGGCGGACAAGGTCCACATCTAAAGCCTGGATTCAGATTGGTGCAAATGGTATTCTCATCGCAGGGCTGATATAGAGTACATTCATCCACATCATGGCAATTGGATCCATTGATTTTGTGACCTTTTGGACAGGAGATGCATTGGAAATATGGTGGGAAACCCATTTGAATGCATTCAACACCTAAATTATGCAGGAAGAAGAGAATTGAGGTTAGAATGAATAGAGAAAGTAAAAACAAATTAAATTGAAAATTTCTTTTGGTAAATAATGGTGAAATAAATTGATAAATCGTAGGTTATGTGTGTGAAAATTAATGTTATGTGAGGAATATCAGATAGGTTAGGTTAGGTTAGGTCGCAATGGTGATTTGGAGAGAATCCCATTTCTTCACTTAGGCCAAAGAAGACCCGTTGTGTTACCATATAACTCTTTCTACGCTGTGATCGTTGGACGACGGTCTTCCTCGTTAAACCATTTAGATAATACCAGAAAATTGAGCAGAAAAGCAATATATATTTCAGAGATCCTTAAGAAACGGACGACCCAAAAATGTGAAGACAATGACAGAAGAGGTCTTGTACACTGTCCTCCACATCCAGTGAATTTCAGTTTCTTCAGAAGTCATTCGGGGGTGCCACAGAAACCTCTTCCAACCAAATTCCAACCAAGTTCCAGTTCTTAGGGGCCACAGAAATTTCTTTTTGTTGGTTTCAAACCTCTCGTGTTTTGAAAGGAGATTTAGCAAAATTCACCACCCAAACAATTTTAAAAAGCAAAATAAATTTTGGAAATGTAAACAAAATTATTTTCTAGGATAAGCTAGGTACTGAGACATTCGAAATTTTGTCGGAGCCCATCTAATTACATAGCTCAGGAACTCCGATCCTGAGCGAGTACTGAGAAACCAACAATTCGCTTCGACAATAAACATGGACCTGCCAACTCGTTTTCTTGAAAACAGCTGATAAATTGTCGAAGGGGGTCAGGAAATTATGAAACTTGTTTGATAATTGTCAGAGGTACCTTTGAAAATTGAGCACGCAATGAAAAATATTAAAGCAAAGAAGACTAAAAAACAAAACTACAATTATTTGGAGAGCTGCAAGGTGGACAAACAAGTGGAGCTGATCAAAGTGGGCGAGTCGCAACCATTTCTATGGAATCTGGCCAATAAAATGCATTCCGATACAGGCTGCATCACTTGTGTCGGAGAATCTTTTTCAGAGGCTCTCCCGTTGATATGGTTAGTGCGCTTATTGCCCCATGTATGCACTCCACCCAAATCCCAACCACCGTAGCCTCCACAGCCCACGGCCAATCAGCCCTAAGCCATTGCAGTCTCCATAGCCTATTATAGTAGTGTTTCCTCCGGCTTACTGTGTTAGTTTCCGTTGCTCCCGCCGCTCCCGTTGCTACCTATGTGTTCACCTACCTACGGCGAGTATGATCCTCCAGTCCATGCAGCTGGTTGTGGCTATGAATTTTCCCTCCAACAGCAGTATGTCTCAGTGATCTAGCTCTGCTCACCCAGGCCAATACAATAATAAAGGACACTGCTTATACCTCCAACCACACAAAATGCATCAATGAATTTGACCATGGCAATTCCTATGACCTCTGAATTTCCCTCAGTGACTTTCAGTATCAATTTTATAAACTCTTTATTTTATTTGCAATTTCCGCCAATTTCTTAAGCAAACAACAGCTGAATTTTTTGCTGTTGCCTGGTCACACTACATTGTCGTAGCGGCTCATAAAATTATCAAACAATTTCAGCTCCGACAAAATTTCAAGTGTCTCAGTACCTAGCTTTAGAGTGCATCAAACGAATAAATTATTTAATTAGTTTAAACCAGGGCTGCAAACCTCATAAAAATAGAGAGGGGTTCACTCCGGGGTTCGAACCCGCGAAACTTTTTGGGTTTTCGGGTTCGAACCGGGGATAAGGAATAATTTTGTTCTTCGCTAATTTAGCAAACATGTACATAAATTGAAACAAATTTTCCTTCTTCCAGATAGCTGCTATGTGTCAGATCTAAGTTAGTTTATGTGACATAAAGCTCTATGTAAAAGATGAGAAATCGGCCCTTAAGCATTTTATTCATATATAGAAGTTCAGAGGCTTGATAATATCATGATCGAGCTTGGATAATCGGACTTTCTTGCAGGCTCCAGGTCGATAAATCATGGACCAATTAGAGATAAAATTAAAGAAAATCTAACATAACAAATAGTTAAAAAAATAACCCGGAGAGCCAAAATGACACCAATCAGCTGACTAAGATCTGAGTGAAATGTTGACGAGTACGCTTCTTTTATTTATTTTAACGCTCAGAAGCATAAAAATGTCAGAAAAGAAGGGTGAAATTGCAATGATTGATACCGTAGAGTGAAGATAAGTATTTGGAACCTCACCAATAAATATAATTTTTGCTGCAGTTGACATGGAGAGCCTCCAGCAGCAGCCGACAAAGATCTGCAACAATCATGTCCGGGATAAAAGCAACAGTAAAAGTTTATTTAATTTTTTATGAAAATTTATTACATTTTTGATTAGTCTTGCACGACACCAGATTCGTATTGCGGCTAGAGAGGATGTTTTGGCGTCAACTCTAAGAGGCAAATAAAACCTTTGGCGCTCATATGGATGTTATGTCTCGAACTGTTGTGGTAACCTTCGTACCGAAAGGGGCATGATGACGTCCCTCGTCATAACGTGCGTGACAACTATGCCGACCCCAGTCCTTATCCTCTGAACCAAGCCTGGGGATTGCTGAGTTTTAAATTGAGTCTCGACGTGGAGTTCTATATCATATGGAATTGTCAAGTCTGAAAGTTTGC
>JAEIFU010002202.1:0-48705 GCA_018904235.1 Lordiphosa stackelbergi
TGCCGTTTCAGAATGCCGTTTGCCGTTTCAGAATGCCGTTTGCCGTTTCAGAATGCCGTTTGCCGTTTCAGAATGCCGTTTGCCGTTTCAGAATGCCGTTTGCCGTTTTAGAATGCCGTTTGCCGTTTCAGAATGCCGTTTGCCGTTTTAGAATGCCGTTTGCCGTTTCAGAATGCCGTTTGCCGTTTCAGAATGCCGTTTGCCGTTTCAGAATGCCGTTTGCCGTTTCAGAATGCCGTTTGCTGTTTTCAGAATGCCGTTTGCCGTTTCAGAATGCCGTTTGCCGTTTCAGAATGCCGTTTGCCGTTTCAGAATGCCGTTTGCCGTTTCAGAATGCCGTTTGCCGTTTCAGAATGCCGTTTGCCGTTTCAGAATGCCGTTTGCCGTTTCAGAATGCCGTTTGCCGTTTCAGAATGCCGTTTGCCGTTTCAGAATGCCGTTTGCCGTTTCAGAATGCCGTTTGCCGTTTCAGAATGCCGTTTGCCGTTTCAGAATGCCGTTTGCCGTTTCAGAATGCCGTTTGCCGTTTCAGAATGCCGTTTGCCGTTTCAGAATGCCGTTTGCCGTTTCAGAATGCCGTTTGCCGTTTCAGAATGCCGTTTGCCGTTTCAGAATGCCGTTTGCCGTTTCAGAATGCCGTTTGCCGTTTCAGAATGCCGTTTGCCGTTTCAGAATGCCGTTTGCCGTTTCAGAATGCCGTTTGCCGTTTCAGAATGCCGTTTGCCGTTTTAGAATGCCGTTTGCCGTTTCAGAATGCCGTTTGCCGTTTGCCGTTTTAGAATGCCGTTTGCCGTTTCAGAATGCCGTTTGCCGTTTCAGAATGCCGTTTGCCGTTTCAGAATGCCGTTTGCGTGCTTTTAGAATGCCGTTTGCCGTTTTAGAATGCCGTTTGCCGTTTCAGAACGTTTGCCGTTTTATGCCGTTTTTCAGAATGCCGTTTGCCGTTTCAGAATGCCGTTTGCCGTTTCAGAATGCCGTTTGCCGTTTCAGAATGCCGTTTGCCGTTTCAGAATGCCGTTTGCCGTTTCAGAATGCCGTTTGCCGTTTCAGAATGCCGTTTGCCGTTTCAGAATGCCGTTTGCCGTTTCAGAATGCCGTTTGCCGTTTCAGAATGCCGTTTGCCGTTTCAGAATGCCGTTTGCCGTTTCAGAATGCCGTTTGCCGTTTCAGAATGCCGTTTGCCGTTTCAGAATGCCGTTTGCCGTTTCAGAATGCCGTTTGCCGTTTCAGAATGCCGTTTGCCGTTTCAGAATGCCGTTTGCCGTTTCAGAATGCCGTTTGCCGTTTCAGAATGCCGTTTGCCGTTTCAGAATGCCGTTTGCCGTTTCAGAATGCCGTTTGCCGTTTCAGAATGCCGTTTGCCGTTTCAGAATGCCGTTTGCCGTTTCAGAATGCCGTTTGCCGTTTCAGAATGCCGTTTGCCGTTTCAGAATGCCGTTTGCCGTTTCAGAATGCCGTTTGCCGTTTCAGAATGCCGTTTGCCGTTTCAGAATGCCGTTTGCCGTTTCAGAATGCCGTTTGCCGTTTCAGAATGCCGTTTGCCGTTTCAGAATGCCGTTTGCCGTTTCAGAATGCCGTTTGCCGTTTCAGAATGCCGTTTGCCGTTTTAGAATGCCGTTTGCCGTTTCAGAATGCCGTTTGCCGTTTCAGAATGCCGTTTGCCGTTTCAGAATGCCGTTTGCCGTTTCAGAATGCCGTTTGCCGTTTCAGAATGCCGTTTGCCGTTTCAGAATGCCGTTTGCCGTTTCAGAATGCCGTTTGCCGTTTCAGAATGCCGTTTGCCGTTTCAGAATGCCGTTTGCCGTTTCAGAATGCCGTTTGCCGTTTCAGAATGCCGTTTGCCGTTTCAGAATGCCGTTTGCCGTTTCAGAATGCCGTTTGCCGTTTCAGAATGCCGTTTGCCGTTTCAGAATGCCGTTTGCCGTTTCAGAATGCCGTTTGCCGTTTCAGAATGCCGTTTGCCGTTTCAGAATGCCGTTTGCCGTTTCAGAATGCCGTTTGCCGTTTCAGAATGCCGTTTGCCGTTTCAGAATGCCGTTTGCCGTTTCAGAATGCCGTTTGCCGTTTCAGAATGCCGTTTGCCGTTTCAGAATGCCGTTTGCCGTTTCAGAATGCCGTTTGCCGTTTCAGAATGCCGTTTGCCGTTTCAGAATGCCGTTTGCCGTTTCAGAATGCCGTTTGCCGTTTCAGAATGCCGTTTGCCGTTTCAGAATGCCGTTTGCCGTTTCAGAATGCCGTTTGCCGTTTCAGAATGCCGTTTGCCGTTTCAGAATGCCGTTTGCCGTTTCAGAATGCCGTTTGCCGTTTCAGAATGCCGTTTGCCGTTTCAGAATGCCGTTTGCCGTTTCAGAATGCCGTTTGCCGTTTCAGAATGCCGTTTGCCGTTTCAGAATGCCGTTTGCCGTTTCAGAATGCCGTTTGCCGTTTCAGAATGCCGTTTGCCGTTTCAGAATGCCGTTTGCCGTTTCAGAATGCCGTTTGCCGTTTCAGAATGCCGTTTGCCGTTTCAGAATGCCGTTTGCCGTTTCAGAATGCCGTTTGCCGTTTCAGAATGCCGTTTGCCGTTTCAGAATGCCGTTTGCCGTTTCAGAATGCCGTTTGCCGTTTCAGAATGCCGTTTGCCGTTTCAGAATGCCGTTTGCCGTTTCAGAATGCCGTTTGCCGTTTCAGAATGCCGTTTGCCGTTTCAGAATGCCGTTTGCCGTTTCAGAATGCCGTTTGCCGTTTCAGAATGCCGTTTGCCGTTTCAGAATGCCGTTTGCCGTTTCAGAATGCCGTTTGCCGTTTCAGAATGCCGTTTGCCGTTTCAGAATGCCGTTTGCCGTTTCAGAATGCCGTTTGCCGTTTCAGAATGCCGTTTGCCGTTTCAGAATGCCGTTTGCCGTTTTAGAATGCCGTTTGCCGTTTCAGAATGCCGTTTGCCGTTTCAGAATGCCGTTTGCCGTTTTAGAATGCCGTTTGCCGTTTCAGAATGCCGTTTGCCGTTTCAGAATGCCGTTTGCCGTTTCAGAATGCCGTTTGCCGTTTCAGAATGCCGTTTGCCGTTTCAGAATGCCGTTTGCCGTTTCAGAATGCCGTTTGCCGTTTCAGAATGCCGTTTGCCGTTTCAGAATGCCGTTTGCCGTTTCAGAATGCCGTTTGCCGTTTCAGAATGCCGTTTGCCGTTTCAGAATGCCGTTTGCCGTTTCAGAATGCCGTTTGCCGTTTCAGAATGCCGTTTGCCGTTTCAGAATGCCGTTTGCCGTTTCAGAATGCCGTTTGCCGTTTCAGAATGCCGTTTGCCGTTTCAGAATGCCGTTTGCCGTTTCAGAATGCCGTTTGCCGTTTCAGATTGCCGTTTGCCGTTTCAGAATGCCGTTTGCCGTTTCAGAATGCCGTTTGCCGTTTCAGAATGCCGTTTGCCGTTTCAGAATGCCGTTTGCCGTTTCAGAATGCCGTTTGCCGTTTCAGAATGCCGTTTGCCGTTTCAGAATGCCGTTTGCCGTTTCAGAATGCCGTTTGCCGTTTCAGAATGCCGTTTGCCGTTTCAGAATGCCGTTTGCCGTTTTAGAATGCCGTTTGCCGTTTCAGAATGCCGTTTGCCGTTTCAGAATGCCGTTTGCCGTTTCAGAATGCCGTTTGCCGTTTCAGAATGCCGTTTGCCGTTTCAGAATGCCGTTTGCCGTTTCAGAATGCCGTTTGCCGTTTCAGAATGCCGTTTGCCGTTTCAGAATGCCGTTTGCCGTTTCAGAATGCCGTTTGCCGTTTCAGAATGCCGTTTGCCGTTTTAGAATGCCGTTTGCCGTTTCAGAATGCCGTTTGCCGTTTCAGAATGCCGTTTGCCGTTTCAGAATGCCGTTTGCCGTTTCAGAATGCCGTTTGCCGTTTCAGAATGCCGTTTGCCGTTTCAGAATGCCGTTTGCCGTTTCAGAATGCCGTTTGCCGTTTCAGAATGCCGTTTGCCGTTTCAGAATGCCGTTTGCCGTTTCAGAATGCCGTTTGCCGTTTCAGAATGCCGTTTGCCGTTTCAGAATGCCGTTTGCCGTTTCAGAATGCCGTTTGCCGTTTCAGAATGCCGTTTGCCGTTTCAGAATGCCGTTTGCCGTTTCAGAATGCCGTTTGCCGTTTCAGAATGCCGTTTGCCGTTTCAGAATGCCGTTTGCCGTTTCAGAATGCCGTTTGCCGTTTCAGAATGCCGTTTGCCGTTTCAGAATGCCGTTTGCCGTTTCAGAATGCCGTTTGCCGTTTCAGAATGCCGTTTGCCGTTTCAGAATGCCGTTTGCCGTTTCAGAATGCCGTTTGCCGTTTCAGAATGCCGTTTGCCGTTTCAGAATGCCGTTTGCCGTTTCAGAATGCCGTTTGCCGTTTCAGAATGCCGTTTGCCGTTTCAGAATGCCGTTTGCCGTTTCAGAATGCCGTTTGCCGTTTCAGAATGCCGTTTGCCGTTTCAGAATGCCGTTTGCCGTTTCAGAATGCCGTTTGCCGTTTCAGAATGCCGTTTGCCGTTTCAGAATGCCGTTTGCCGTTTCAGAATGCCGTTTGCCGTTTCAGAATGCCGTTTGCCGTTTCAGAATGCCGTTTGCCGTTTCAGAATGCCGTTTGCCGTTTCAGAATGCCGTTTGCCGTTTTAGAATGCCGTTTGCCGTTTCAGAATGCCGTTTGCCGTTTCAGAATGCCGTTTGCCGTTTCAGAATGCCGTTTGCCGTTTCAGAATGCCGTTTGCCGTTTCAGAATGCCGTTTGCCGTTTCAGAATGCCGTTTGCCGTTTCAGAATGCCGTTTGCCGTTTCAGAATGCCGTTTGCCGTTTCAGAATGCCGTTTGCCGTTTTAGAATGCCGTTTGCCGTTTCAGAATGCCGTTTGCCGTTTTAGAATGCCGTTTGCCGTTTCAGAATGCCGTTTGCCGTTTCAGAATGCCGTTTGCCGTTTCAGAATGCCGTTTGCCGTTTCAGAATGCCGTTTGCCGTTTCAGAATGCCGTTTGCCGTTTCAGAATGCCGTTTGCCGTTTCAGAATGCCGTTTGCCGTTTCAGAATGCCGTTTGCCGTTTCAGAATGCCGTTTGCCGTTTCAGAATGCCGTTTGCCGTTTCAGAATGCCGTTTGCCGTTTCAGAATGCCGTTTGCCGTTTCAGAATGCCGTTTGCCGTTTCAGAATGCCGTTTGCCGTTTCAGAATGCCGTTTGCCGTTTCAGAATGCCGTTTGCCGTTTCAGAATGCCGTTTGCCGTTTCAGAATGCCGTTTGCCGTTTCAGAATGCCGTTTGCCGTTTTCAGAATGCCGTTTGCCGTTTCAGAATGCCGTTTGCCGTTTCAGAATGCCGTTTGCCGTTTCAGAATGCCGTTTGCCGTTTCAGAATGCCGTTTGCCGTTTCAGAATGCCGTTTGCCGTTTCAGAATGCCGTTTGCCGTTTCAGAATGCCGTTTGCCGTTTCAGAATGCCGTTTGCCGTTTCAGAATGCCGTTTGCCGTTTCAGAATGCCGTTTGCCGTTTCAGAATGCCGTTTGCCGTTTTAGAATGCCGTTTGCCGTTTCAGAATGCCGTTTGCCGTTTCAGAATGCCGTTTGCCGTTTCAGAATGCCGTTTGCCGTTTCAGAATGCCGTTTGCCGTTTCAGAATGCCGTTTGCCGTTTCAGAATGCCGTTTGCCGTTTCAGAATGCCGTTTGCCGTTTCAGAATGCCGTTTGCCGTTTCAGAATGCCGTTTGCCGTTTCAGAATGCCGTTTGCCGTTTCAGAATGCCGTTTGCCGTTTCAGAATGCCGTTTGCCGTTTCAGAATGCCGTTTGCCGTTTCAGAATGCCGTTTGCCGTTTCAGAATGCCGTTTGCCGTTTCAGAATGCCGTTTGCCGTTTCAGAATGCCGTTTGCCGTTTCAGAATGCCGTTTGCCGTTTCAGAATGCCGTTTGCCGTTTCAGAATGCCGTTTGCCGTTTCAGAATGCCGTTTGCCGTTTCAGAATGCCGTTTGCCGTTTCAGAATGCCGTTTGCCGTTTCAGAATGCCGTTTGCCGTTTCAGAATGCCGTTTGCCGTTTCAGAATGCCGTTTGCCGTATGCCGTATGCCGTATGCCGTATGCCGTATGCCGTATGCCGTATGCCGTATGCCGTATGCCGTATGCCGTTTGCCGTATGCCGTATGCCGTATGCCGTATGCCGTATGCCGTATGCCGTATGCCGTATGCCGTATGCCGTATGCCGTATGCCGTATGCCGTATGCCGTATGCCGTATGCCGTATGCCGTTTGCCGTTATGCCGTATGCCAACATCAGCAACACTTGCAACCGCAGCAACGTCTGCAACAGAAGCAATTGCAGCAACATCTACAACCGCAGCAACACCTACAACCGTTTGCCATATGCCGTTTGCCGTTTGCAACAACATACGGCAATCCAACTACATCCAACTTAACTTAAATAAATCCAACTACTTCACACGAACCTAACTATATCCAACTACAACCAACTGAACCTAACTATATCCAACTACAACCAACTGAACCTAACTAAACCTAAATAAATTTAACTAATTCCAACTATACCTAAATAAATCCAACTACATCCAACCGAACCTACCTAAATCCGACTAAATCCAACTAAACCTAAATAAATCCAACTACATCCAACTGAACCTAACTAAACCTAAATATTTCCGACTAAAACCAACTACATCCAACCGATCCTAACTAAATCCTGCTAAATCCAACTAATCCTAAATAAATCCAACTACATCCAACTGAACCCAACTAAATCCAACTATATTCAACTGAACCTAACTTAATCCAACTAAACCCAACTATACCTAACTAAATCCAACTATATCCAACCGAACCTAACTAAATCCAACTACATCCAACTTAACCTAACTAAATTCAACTATATTCAACTGAACCTAACTTAATCCAACTAAACCCAACTATACCTAACTAAATCCAACTACAATCCAACTATATCCAACTAAACCTGGGGTGTAGAGTGGGTGGGATGTGGGAGGGATGGGGGTGGGATGTGAGCGGGAAGTGGGTGGGATGTAGGTGGGAAGTGGATGGGATGTGGGCGGGAATTGGGCGAAAAGTGGGAGGGATGTGGTGGGAAACGGGTGGAAGTTGTGTAATAAGGGGATGCGGAGTGGGTTTAGTGGGATGGGGGTGGTAAGAACGCAGCAGCAAAGTCGTAACAGTGAAAAAGCAAAGTAGTAAAACGTTGATTTCAAGCCTATGTATGTATGATTCGAGTTCTGGGCTCTACAGAGCAAACAAATTAACAGAATATTTTTAAATTTGGAAAATATTTGACTCTCACGATTGACTTCAAACTGATTCTGATATTGGTTCTATACTGTTAAAGGCGCAGCGAAGCGCGACGGGCTTTTTGCTAGTAATATATAAAAGAGTTCATGAAACTTTTTTGTTTATTTTCCGATCAGATTCAAACTCATTTTCAAAGATCTTTATGAAAATTCAACAATAACTGTGTTCCAATTTTCCGGAAAACCGCACCCGGAAAAGCCGGAAAAGTGTCGGAAAAGTCTGTTTGGTAAAAATTTATTCCGATTGACTTGAAACTTGGTTTGCAAGCATAGTACGCAAAATATTCGACACGTGTTTTCCCAATTTTGAAAAACTCCCCCACGTGGAAAATGGCCGGAAAATTCTGCATGAAAAAAATATTTTTCACCTCATCGACTTGAATCTAGGTTTGTTAGAATAGTAAATGAAATAAATTGTGATGTGGGTGGGAAACGGGTGGAAGTTGTTTAAGAAGTAAGTGGGGAATGGTTGAAGTGGGATGGGGGTGGTAAGAACGCAGCAGCAAAGTCGTAATTGTGAAAAAGCAAAGTAGTAAAACGATGACTTCAAGCCTATGTAGTATGTATGATTCGATTTCTGGGCTCTACAGAGGAAACAAATTTAGAGAATATTTTTAATTTTGGTAAATATTTGACTCTCACGAATGACATCAAACTGATTCTGATATTGGTTCTATACTGTTGAAGGCTCAGCGAAGCGCGTCGGGTTATTTGCTAGTATCTCTATATATATAGAAGAGAGTGTCCTGACTGATTCACTGGCTGACTGATTGGCAATCATCGCACAGCCTAAACGGAAAGAGATAGAAAGCTGAAAATTGGACACGAGTTTCTGTTAGTGGTGAAAGTGCGAACTAAGACGGGGTTTTGGAAAACTCCACCCGGAAAAGTCGGAAAAGCGTCGGAAAAGTTTGTATGGAAAAAATTTTATTTTTCATCCGATTGACTTGAAATTTGGTTTATAAGCATAGTACGCGAAATAATTCGACACGTGTTTTCCCGGTTTCGGAAAATTCAGCATTCGAAAAAACTATTTTTCATCCGATTGGCTTGAAACTCGGTTTGTAAGGTCGAAATGAGAATTCATTTGTGTTTTCATTTTCTGATGTTGGATATTACGCCGGGATACCCACTGGGAAGTGAATGGGATGTGGGTGGGATGTGAGTGCCGTTTGCCGGTTGCCGATTGCCGTTTGACGTTTGCGTTTGCCGTTTGCAATCCAACTACATCCAACTGAACCTAACTAAATCCAACTACATCCCACTGTACCTAACTAATTCGCAACCTAACCACTAAACCAACTAAAACCCAACTAAACACTTCAACTAACCAATAACCTATACTACTATCCAACTATTACATCCAACTGAACCTAACTAATTCCAACTAAACCCAACTAAACCTAACTAAATCCAACTACATTCAACTGAACCTAACTAAATCTAACTACATCCAACTGAACCTAACTAAATCCAACTTATTCCAAATAAACCCAACTAAATCCAACTACATCCAACTTAACCTTACTAAATCCAACTACATCCAACTGAACCTAACTAATTCCAACTAAACCCAACTAAACCTAACTAAATCCAACTACATTCAACTGAACCTAACTAAATCTAACTACATCCAACTGAACCTAACTAAATCCAACTTATTCCAAATAAACCCAACTAAATCCAACTACATCCAACTTAACCTTACTAAATCCAACTACATCCAACTAACTAACTACATTCAACTGAACTAGTTGGACTGAACTAGTTGGACTGAACTAGTTGGATGTAGTTGGATTGCAAACGGCAAACAGTTCAGTTAGGTTCAGTTGGATGTAGTTGGATTTAGTTAGGTTTAGTTGGATTTAGTTGAAATTAGTTGGTTTAAAACATTCTATACAACCTTCACTATATTTTTACCATTGGTTATGCATGCTTTTTATTGCAATTCAATATTTTCATAATCATGGTTTTGTAGTTATGTGCGGTCGATTTTGGTTTTAAAAAACAGTTTCTTAAGCACTTAGCGGATTTGATACCATGGGGATTCCATAGCTGTTTAGTGTGCACTCGTGCAGGGCTCTAGTTGGCAGTCAATAAACGTTTGTGAGAAACTCAGAAAGGCTATTTCTCATTTGATATAAGTTATATCTGAGCAACTCCAATGAGAAACTTGTATCAGAACTCAGAGAAGTAAAATAAAAGCATTAGATGATATGGTGCAAGATGCCTAATTGACAGCTTGGTGTTCGCATTCGGCATGACAAGCAGAGTTGATTTAGCTATATCCGATTGTCTATCCGTCTGTTGCTATCTCCTCCGTTTACTTTAAAACTAATTGACCAGACTTTTTTGAATTAGCTAAGGATACGTAAATGCCCGTCCAAAAATGAAATAAACATATTTTCAATTCGCTGCTCATCTACTCAATTTCCAACAGTAATATAAAACTTCTGGGCTGATGTGTGGCATGGTACAGATTGACCCCGCCTATCGTAATAAACAATAGATTTTTATCTATTGTATTGTGACATTTAAAACGATTTTAATTTATTTTTTATTTATGTGATAGCGAATAAATTCAGTTTCAACAATTCTTCATATTGACTAATACAATTTACAGCCACGACTGTGCTCCTGGCCTGCAATTAATAAATATTCTGATTTCATTATTTATGTTTTACGGCTTGCAAAAAAAGCCTCTAAATGGAATTTGCGTGTAGAATTTAAAGAGTGTAGAAACTGCATCTGCCGCAGCCAATTAAAAACAAACAACAAAGAAATGAAAATTAATTGCAACAAAATCAGAATGAATATTAAACCAGGGACTGCGTGACAACTAGGCTTACAATAACATACTAAGAGTAAAATAAATAAATAAATAAAAATTTAACAATTAAGATTTAGTTTACGACTATTTACAGTTCGGTTTAACAAAGGATTTGTTGACTTAAGAATGTGCTCGTTCTTGCAGTCCGGAACCAGTCCTGGCCACTTCAATGGTTCTACATCTTGCACTGTGCATACACAGCTCTACAATCCTTTTGATCCTGGCCATCGCGCGCTGCCTGTATGAGTCGATAAAAGCGACGCACTGCCTCATTCGCATGCGTCACTGGCTCCAGCTCGCTGGTGTCGCTGCAAGAGACAAGAATAAGAAAGTTTTCTCAAGTTTTTGCCAAATTTAATTAACAGTTTTCGCAGCTCTTTTTGTTGTTATCCTGGCTGCGGGCAAAAATCGATGGATGTTGGCTAATTAACTTGGCCATTGCAGCAACGCACAAAAGTTTCCGGCAGAAGTGCAGAAAAACCTTTATGTGCGTGGCAAACAACCAAATATTGTTGGGCGTTTTTAGCTTTGAACGCCTTTTCAACTATTCAGGCGTAACGTGCTTTGAGCAGCGACCCCAGGTCTAATGGGGCGTAGGGAGACCACAGGAAGACAAAAAAAAAATGTATTATAATTCAAGCTTTGAGGAAGAATAGTTGGAATTGGTCTACCATTTGACAAACAAAGCATAACTCAGGGATTTCATCAAAAATTCAAGTCACTCAAAGGGATGTTGCGTAATTAAAATAGAATATCCTTAAATCTAAATTGCCTGTGGGCCTAATTGTGCTTTGAACAGCAGACGCAGCATTGAGAATACACCGTGTCAAGTAACAGCTGGAGTGCTCTTAGCTAAAGTAATTTAAAATAAATAAGAACATGGCAGAAAAGCGAAAGAGTAGTTTGGAATTGTTTTCCCATGACGAAAAAATGTTATTATATTTGGCTATGAAAAAGCGGGATGTTATTTGAGATATTGCCCACCCCAAGCATTTGGACTTAAATTTTATGAACAAGGCTTGGGGAGAAGTGGCCGAGCTTCTACAAAACGTGGCAAAAATTGAAAATAAACTTGATCCACCTGCAATTATAAGAAGCATTTGTCCCATACATGTCAAACCTCTATATCTTACCATCGTTGAGATCTGTTTGTTCATACGGACGGGCAGACGGACGGACAGTCGGACGTACAGACGGACGGACAGTCGAACAGACGGACATGGCTATATCGACTCGGCTGTTCTAGTTGATTAAGAATATACCCCCCCCCCCCCCCCCCCCCCCCCCCCCCCCCCCCCCCCCCATATACCTTATATGGTCGGAAATGTTTCGTTCTGCCTGTTACATACATTTGCACGACTTTAGTATATCGTTTTTATTCTACGACTAACTGGTATAAAAATCAAAACGAAATACAGATGATCGAGCTGTGAAACTAAAAATACACACTGCTCTTACGTTCCACGGTGACAAAACATATGACGCAGTTAGCTAAATTACGTACTTCGGATACTCTATATGTGTAAAAGAGAGTGTCCTGATTGACTGATGGGCAATTATTGCACAGTCTAAACGGTAAGAGATGCTGTAATTTGAACAAGAGTTTCCATTAGTGGTGAAAGTTCGTACCAAGACTGGGTAAAAAATTAGAAAATTTCAACCGGAAAAGACGAAAAAGCGTTGAAAAAGTTTGTGTTGGAAATATTTTATTTTTTATCCGATTGACTTGAAACTTGAACAGAAACAGATGTTGGAAAATCCACTCAAGAGGAAAATGGCGGGAAAATTCAGCATTCAAAATATAGTTTTCATCCGATTGGCTTGAAACTCTGATTGCTTCTAAGGAAGCTCCTAGGCCGGGGTATATATCTCAGTCGCACCTAGGGTAGTTAGTTCAACGGAGACGTGGACTGCTTCCCGCTCTAATAACTAGTAGTTAATCAAACGGAGTCGTGGATCCCTTCCCACTCTCGCGTCGTAGTTAGCTAAACAGAGAAGTGGATTCCTTTCCGCCCTTTTGAGCGTAGTTGACTATACAGAGACGAGGATTCCTTCCCCCTCGGTTCGTAGTGGTCGGTCAAACGGAGACGAGGATTCCTATTCCTTCTCGACCCGATACTGGCGGAACGGAGACAGACGTAAGGGAGTGGTACCGTACATCCTCTCTTTTCTCAATATCTCTTGGAATATTACATGCCAAGATCCCCTAACCAAAGACCAATATAATCTCTAAGATGCCGAACGGCTATATACTGCTTTTGCACTATGCAGCTGTTTTTTTGGTGTAGACGAAAATCGTGCTCTCTCCGCTAACACAAAGTTGAGAACGTAAAAATCTAAAAGTAGAATGCACTTGCTTGTGTGAGTAAACACAACGAACAAGCTTGAGAATACGTGAGCACACTTACAGTCGTCTGCTGTCGCTGCGTACAAAAAAGCGGCTGGCTCTAGAGCGCTTTCTCTCTCTCTCTCTGGCTTTTATAAATTTCAAGAGAGCCAAAAGCCAGTTGAAAAGCCAGCACTGAAAAATCATGTGCAAAAAAATCATAAGACGTTACTCATCTTCATATTCTAATGTCTTTGCCCTAACCCTAAGTGTCTCCGAATTCCTTTACAAATATTCTTGTAAAAGACCCGGCCTAGAAGCTTCCTTACAAATGTGATTTTCCGATGTTGGAAAATATGACGCAACGGTCGGAAAATTCGCTAAAAATACAGCATAAAAATAAACTATTTGTTCATCCTTTTGGCTTGAAACTCTGTTGGTAAGCACAGAATACAAAATAATATGAAATGTTATTTTTCAATGTCGGAAATCCGTCCCAAAGAAAAACTATTTTTGCATCCGATTGGCTTAAAACTCGGTTTGTAAGAGCAGAATACGAAAGAGGTTAAAATGTAACTTTTTAATGTTATTTGAAAATGCCCGGAAAATTCAACATGCAAATAAACTATTTTTCAACCGATTGACTTGAAACATGAGAATTCATTTGTGTATTAATTTTTCGATGTTGGAGATACCTTCGGGATGCCCAGAGGGAAGTGGGTGGGATGGGGTTGGGGCTCTTATGAGAAACATGCAAAGGACCCGGCCAACGCCAGGTATACTGCTAGTATGAATAATAAATAAAAATAGTGTTTGGCTTTAAGAGTGGCCAATCCCCTTAAACCACTTTGAAGAAGCAGTCAATATTAATTTGATTAAATTTAAAGACTTTTACTTTTTTCTAAATTGGGTTTTCTGCTTTCCTATTTTTGTCTTATCCTTTGTCTTAATTTTTGAATTTCTTATTTTGTCATACCGAGACTAAGAGAAGATAGATTTTTCACAACAAATACCATCCACTCTGCTGACATGCCCTCGAAACTGTCCTTTTTCCAGTAACCTATTTACTTTAATTAATTTCAGCAACCTGAGACCAAGCCTTGTCTTCTCTTTTGTAATTGTTCCCTGTTGTCTGTTGGGTATTCAATTAATGACTTGTCATTCGCATAACGACTCATAAATCACACAAAAGCATGCCCCTGTCATCATTTTTCCCATTTCCAACAGCCTAAATGTCAACCAACTTATCAGCGAAACAGACACGGCCCACAATTTTGCACCCATTGTTCGCACGCCAAGAAAATGAGATGATAAATACGAATTTATCTGGTCTGTGACATGCTCGAGCGACTCTGACGGAGTGGCCGAGTGTCAGTGTCTTGGGGGTGGAGCAACAACAAGTAGACATAAAGGTGATCTTTGACGCCGCTTGCGGTGGTTCCGCTTGGCTGGTCATGTGCAATGCGTTAGTTCAATTAGACGACGACCAACGCGCTGTGACAAACTGCAGCGCAGAGCTTGGCTTTCTTTTCACGCTTTTGCCTATTAATTGAAAAAATTAGTGACTCAGTTTTCACCCAGTGAAAATGCACTCAAGTTCAACGATTTGACTTTAGAATTTGGCATGGCTTGACACCGTTTGTGTGCTTGACATCACAATTAGAGACTTACTGTAACTATTAGAGCTTAAAATGGCAAAAGAGTCAATTTTATTGCAGCTGACAGCTGCTCGTATGAGCAAGAAAGTCAGCCAAAGGAATGCACTTTTATAGACTCTACACATAGAAGTGAAAGTAAAATAAAATAAGAATTCGGGAAACTAATAAAAATATATATTTTCGTCGTCAGTTGGAAGACTCAAGTTAAATCGAATTTTGTTGACATGATTAAAAGAGAAAAAAGAGACGTTGTTATGAACGTTACTGAAAACTATCGCATCAGAAAAACAGGATTTGAAAAAAGTCAGACTTTACAGACAAACATCACCAAATCCGCGCCAGATCCCCACCAAATCTTCACCTGATCACCACCAGACTCCATCAGATACCCACCGCCTCCCCGCCACTTCCACCTCACACTATCCCACTCCAGACACAACCCACCTGCTACTAGGATAATGGTAAAAGCTGCTGATTTTGCAAATACAAAATTCAAGGACAAAAGACATACCCCAAAAGAATCTGTCGCAAAGACCAAATTTTTAAAGATTTACTCCCCTAGCTGACCGTCCGTAAAAGAAAGAAATGTGCAAATGGGGGTTGGCGTAACTGTTTTGACTAGGTTTCAAAATTGATTTATTCTCACAACCAGAGGTCCGGAATATCTCACTCAAAATGAAAGTGTTGTAAAATAACCCTGTTATTTTTAGACACATTGAAATATGTCTCAAACAGATAGAGTGATTTATTTTTTGAGTATATGTGTTTCGGTCAGTGATAGTGACTTATTTTTCGAGTGTAAGTGTTTATCTCAGTGAGAAACACATATCATATATGGATCAATGCGTAATCGCAGTTCACAGATACTGGATCTCCATGATAATACAAGTGCCTAAGAAACTGCTTTTCAAAACCTCAAATGACCACACTCAATCAACAATGCGAATGCATTTGACAATCATTAAAAAATGGCGCTCACACCATGAAAAAATGCGAATTCACGCAGAAATGAGAGTTTTGTACATCACACCTTAATATATCACATATTTACATAGCCGTGATAGTGACAATACTCAACCGCAATAAATACCATGGATGACCAATGGTAAAGAATATAGTCAAAATCATAAAGATTTTTCAAACTACTTTCTGTGTATGACTAATCTGAAAAGTACCAAAGAGGACCAAAAATTGTAATAATGCCAAATAAACTCTACTCTCAACCAAGGGGAAATCATGCAAGGATCAATGCATAAGCTCAATTCCATGATAAGAGACCTCCATGGACCATGGGAATAAAACCACATAACACTTAAAAAATGCTTTTCAAGACCAAAAATGACATCACAAATCTACAAAAATATGATAACGACAATACTAAACCGCGATATATACCATGGATGACCATGTTTCCACTGATCTAAGAGCTATTTTTTTGGAAACAGGCGTCATTCTGAAGCTTAAGAAAATTGTCTCGCTTTTAGGAGCCGACACGCGCAAGCATACGTCGCAACAAGTGTAATTGCCTGAAAGAACAAAATTCATGCTTATTGACGCACGGCTGGGCGCAGCAGGTAAAGTGTGCGGGATCGAAACCCGCTTGGCACTGAAGCAGATGTTTGCAAATTAAAACAAATGCAGTGTGTATCTCGTTTGCCGACTCGATTTTATCTGATAAGGTTGGTTTTTTACTGTTTTTGTTGTTGGACTGCTCCCAAACTAAAATTTCGTGACCACCGCAGGTATAAAACATTGTTCCTAATCACATCTACAAAGTAAATTATCTTTACATAGCTAATAGAGAAATAACACTTATCTTTATTTACTTTCGTTTTTCTGTTATACTATAACTGTTATCAAAAAACACTTTGAACATATATTATTTATACACTTGAAAAGTGTATTATAATTTTGCCCAGAAGTTTGCAACGCATAGAAGGAATCATCTCCGACCATATAAAGTATATATATTCTTGATCAGCATGACGAGCTGAGTCGATTAAGCTTTGTCCGTCCGTCTGTCCGTCTGTCCGTCCGTCCGTCTGTCCGTCTGTCTGTTTCTACGCGAACTAGTCCCTCAGTTTTGGAGCTATCGATCTGAAACTTTGCACAGAGTCTTCTTTTTACTGCACGCTGCTAATATGTCGGAACCGACCGGATCGGATGACTACTTCTTGTAGCTGCCATACAAATGTTCGTTCGGAAAATGGTTTTTAGTAAGAAAAACTGTTTTGTTCTCAATATTACTGCTCTCAAACACGGTCATGGGTAATATGTAATGTTTTTAAGCTGATCTGCGAAGTTTGGTCGAAGTCGCTAACCGTTGAGACAAGCTATTTAAAGTGTATGAAAACTTCGGTACAGACGAAGTTAGCTTTGCCTTTCTCGTTTTTAAGTGTTATTGAACAACAGTTAAATTTTTCTCTCAACATTTTTCGGTTAACAGAAAACACAAATAAAACAAAAATAAAAATTAAACTCAGTGAGAAACCGAAATTGCTTATGATTTTTGTGTTTCTCTCAGTGAGAAACACTTTGAAAATATGTGTTGAGAGTTATTCCGGACCTCTGCTCACAACAGAACCCAAAATTGTTAAAAAATGATTGCATCTAGCTTACAAGTTTTTTACCCGAATCTGATTTTACAAATTCCATATCTCTAATGGATTAACTGTAAAATTATCATAAAAATGCAGAAAATGGCATAGGTGCGGTTCACTTACCGTTTCCTGAAACCCTTGAACTCAACGTTTTCGTTCGAGCCTCGGTTTTTTAAAATCATATTCTTTATACCTATTAGCCCCTCTTCACTGGCATCATTTCTTCTCATTTTAATTTCTTAAAATTTTGCCGTTTCCATTGACAAATCGTCATCTGTTTGCATCTACTTTTTAATTTCAAATCAAGAAATTAATAATATTTTCTTGGACAATTTTCAAAGGAATCTGTAACATATTTGATATTTGTTTATTGCTTTCTATTGCTTTCATAAACTCCTCTTCTTCGCCATGCAAAGTCATCCATGCTAAGTTCAAAACGCAATCGTTAAAACTTAAATCTCTACATATTTTGATATTTCCCTATGTGCTTCATTGGAAAAACTAACTAATTTTGTGAACCGAATCAAAAAAGTCGTCCGGTTAGGGTTCAGGTTCATGGAGTCAAAAATATTTGAGGTTCGGTTCATGGTACGGTTCAACTGACCCAAAAAATCCGAACCAAACCGGTTCAAAAAGCTTCGGGTTTAGACAGGTTTGCAGCCTTGAAAATCATTGTATAAAATATATTAAGTCGGATATTCGATCAAGGTCTGATAGGATTACACTTCGAAAAAAATAGTGAATACTTCGATTTAACAGGAAAATAATCTTCTGGCTAGAGTTGGATTTATGGAAAAAAGCACGTCAGAATATAGTGAATATTGTTTCGTATAGAAAATCGGATCGTCAAACTAATCAATTAGTAATGCAGTCTGAAGACAGATATATTAGGATGTCAGTGAGTAATTGCAGTTAATGAACGGGATCACATGTTTTAGAATGATTGATAAAGACCAGTAGTCCGGCATCGAGATACTACTAAAGTATATCGGGTTTATATTCATATAATCAATTAATTTAGTAATAAATCCCTTTCAATTTTGATATATTTCTTTAAATTTAAGCTCTCATTTTTTTTTGTTCTAGCAACAAATGATGTAGCTGTATGGTGCTAGCACAAATATGCTCAATAAACGCGAACTCAAAATGATCTACAAAAACTGGCTTTAAGGTATTGCAGATGGAGGCCTCTGGTTTGCTAGTGTCGCCATTTGGATCATGTCTGAATGTGTCATGTGTCAATAACAATGTTTATTCTAGCATCTTAGTTTAAGGGCAAAATATGGTTCGCATTTCCTCTTTTAGCTTACTGCTTACCGTGTGGTAAGAGATTCGGGGTCTAAACAGAAAACTATTTACCTTTTCGCTTACAAAATGAGAGCAAAACTAAAAACTGTTAGGCCCTCAAGACTTGCTGGATTTTTTCTGCAGCTTTGGCTTTGCTCGCGACAATTGTAGACACTTATTGACGTAAGCGCAGGACTGAGAGCGACAAACAAACGGCAATCACTCAGGATCAGAGGCGGCCAAATGGAGAGGACAAAAAAGTGCATTTGTGTTGGTGAACAAGAGAGCTCTCTCCAGACAACCCGCGTTTTACTTGCAATGCAGTGCTCACCGATTGACACAACCATAACTTCGGCTTGCGTTTGCTTAAAAACACTACTGACTTTGGCTCATATGAGCTGTAGGTGGCCGCCTCTGCTCAGGATCGAGGACACGACCTTTTACAACCATTTTTAGCCGCAGCAATAATATCTGCAAGTCAGCACAGAAACTTTGAAAACATTCAACCAATGAGCTGAAATTCTCTGTATCCTCTGTCTCTGCTTGTGGCGTTGGTAGCGGCCGAAGAAATAAAAATACAAAGCAAAAAAGAGTAGCTCTTAATCGGGCTTTTGTCCGAATAGTGTATAGGGTATACGCCTTTTTTTCAGTTGCCAGTGGCAACTTCTCTGCTCTCATTGCCGACCCCTACGACAATTATATTTTCTCAGCTCTACTTACCGACTCAATTCAGCGGAAATAAAATTACTGTACGGACTGTATTTGCCCGGATCCTTGTACATCTCGCACACCGTCCGGTCCTTGCACAACTCGTTTTTCACGCCCATTTGCTCAATAATCTTATCGATTTTCAGCAATATGGGACTATAGAATGGATCATAGTTGAGCGGATAAAGGGGCTGCGATTGGAAAATAAACGACAAACAGATTAAAAGCCATGAAAGCAGATTAGATGGAATAGCCTCCAGTTGCAAACCTGTCCATCCTGCACAAATGGTTGATGATCCAGTATTTTTTGCTGCTGTTGTATCAATCTCTGCTCAGCCTGTATGCGTATGGCCTCCTTTAGTTCGGGCTGTGGGCAAAAAAAAAAATATATTGAGAGCGGGACACGCTTTGTTAGTTACGAAAGGTTTAAGCTGGACAATAAGTCTGCGGGTGACTGCCAAGTTGTCCGGCAGCAAGCCACTGGCATACTTTCTCGACAGGTTGTCATAGTTCGGGTCTTTCGAAATGTGTGTGCGCTCGTTTAATTAAAGCCAACTGCGGGTGATTTTGCAATTTTGCTGCTTGGTGCGTTTGCGAATGGCAAAGTGCATATTAATTATGGGTTAGTTGACATGCAGACAGTTTTAAAACTAAGCCCACATGGCACTTGAGAGTGAAAACTGTCTGTGGCCCTGCAATTTGCAGTTTAAGCACTTAAAGAAACCGCATGCAAACTAAAAGCACAGACCCAGCGACCGTAAACAGATACTAAACAAACAAATTGAGAAGAAACTATTTACTATTAGAGGAAAGTGTCAATGGATGCGGCCATGGCCAGAGCTGGTCTAGACGTTTATTTGCCTTGGCTTGGGACTGGGTAAGTGAAACTGCAACAGGCTGATTGATTGAGTTGTGGCACAGCTGTGCAATACGGCCCCATCCCACATCTCAGTTAGCCCAACGAACTAGACAAAAGCTATGCAAAATTAGCTTAAGAGGAAAACATGTGAAATTTATTTTCTTTTGGCTCTAATTGAGTTCAATCAATGCTTGCCATTTATGTTGGCCATAAATGAATTAAAGCCACACTTTGTGTTTAAATTTATTTTCAATATTTTATAATAATATTAATTAAATGCGATTGGCAAACTTTAACTAACAGGAAAGTTTTAGTATTGTGTGCTCTAGTTGGATTAAGCAGCAGGTCTTTGTTTTCGTCTAAAAGAAGCTTAATTCAATTGCTAAAAAGAGGACAAAGGTGATTTAGCTGAGAACAAAGTTCAATCAGTAGCTGTGGCTGCAGCATGGAATAACTGACTTTGAATCTGGCCAACCTTTGCTCGAAATTGCAGCTAGAGTTGCCGGGTATCATTATACCCTTGGAGAGGGTAAATTGAAATTGTCCGGATGTTTGTAACGCACAGAAGGAAGCATCTCCGACCACATAAAGAATATATATTCTTGATTAGCATGACGAGCTGAGTTGATATAGCCATGTCCGTCTGTCCGTCCGTCCGTCTGTTTCTATGCTATCAGCCTCCCTCCAACCAAACTTTGCACGAAGTCTTTTGGTACAAATACGCTGCACATTTGTCCGAACCGGCCGGATCGGAAGACTACAGCATATAGCTGCCATAGGAACGATCGGTTGAAAAAGTAGTTTTAATAAGAAAAACTTTTTTGTTTTCAATGTTATCGCTCCCAACCCTCGTATTTATAAGTTTTCTTTGATTTCACATAATTTCACAGAGATTTATCAAAATCGGACAACTATATGTATAGCTGCCATACAAAAAATAGGTCTAAACAAATTCTTAGTGAGAAAATCTTTTTTGTTTTCAATGCTATCGCTCCCAAACTTTGTAAAGATCAATATTATATACTAACACACAAATCTGACAAGTTTGACTCAAATCGGATGACTATAGCATACATCTGGCATAGGAACGATTGGTCGGAAAAGTAGTTCTAGTGAGAAAAACTTTATTGTTTTCAATGGTCGTCTTTATACTTTCCAAATAGTTATGTTATCTGTTTCAACACAATTTTGGAGAATTTGATCAAAATCGGATGAATTTATCGTATAGCCATATAACAAACTGGCAGAATATATCATGCTCCAAGAGTATATAAACTTCGGTCAGGCCGAAGTAAGCTTTTCTCTTTTTTTTTTATTTTGGCGGGCGGCAAATTTGATTTTTTTGTGCTAAATAAAAATTATTCCATAAAACGACAATTAAAGAATATTTTTCACAACTTGTTTCTTCTTTTCACTCACTGTCGTAGAACAACTTATTCAAAATGCCCACCTTGTGCCTTCCAACAACGCCAAAGTCTCTCTGGAAACTTATCGATCGAAGTGGTTCCGGTTCGATAGACCCCAAAAGCCGAATCGATCTGGTTTTTCGGGGTTTGGTTCAGTGCCGGTTGTCAGCCTGGCAAAAAATACTTCGATAGCTCGTGTTCAAACAGTGTTTGGCGAATATATAATAAACAAGTAAGACCGTTACAGTCGAGTAACCCGACTCCGCAATACCCTGTACATTTGAGACTCACATACAAACATACACACATACACAAATGCGCGCACACGCACACACGCAAAAACGCCCCCTTGTGGGTGCGCACATAGACTGTAAAATAGGCACAACGCATCCCCTTCCCTCGTACAAGCAAAATTGATTCGTGCATAACTTTGGTGTTTTTGCTCTGATCTTACTGCGCTTTTCAGGATGGATAGATGATATAAGTCCGAAGATAGTTTATATTGAACCTCGAGGTTGTAACTAGAAAATTGTGATTTTGACAGCTTTTTGCGGTTTAAGAGGGGAGGGGGAAATTTTGCAAATCTGAAACAAACTCGATCTGGGTACGGTGTACACCTATGTACATGCAAAAATTTGTGTCTCTTACTCTTATAGTCTCGGGTAACGACGCGTTCATACTGACAGATGGACGGACAGAATGACATGGCTATATCGACTCGGCTATTCATGCTTTATATTATACTTTATATTGTCGGAAATGATTCCTTCTCCCTGTTACATACTTTTGCACAAACTCAATATACTCTGTGTATTTTTGGTACAGAGTATAAAAATTTCTGTGGCATCTGAGAATTGGAATATTACCAAAATAAGAACAACCAATCGTGAACAGAGCATTTGTTAAAAAATGAAAGATTTTGATTAAATGAAAGAATTCTAAAAATTTTATTTCACAATATTTGCTATAACAGCCATAATGAAAGTTTTATCGGACATTGTTGATCAAAGAAAACAGCGTCTCTTCTCCAATAGTTATTACTATTTTACTTCACTTTCCAGTGCACCGGCGGAAACTCCGTAATTTAACTAATTAGGAAAAACAAAACGTCGACGCTGTCAACTTTGTTCTGTGCATGGCTTATTACATTCAATGTCAGCACCACCCACACTCACTTCGTACCCAAACCTAACCTACCTCTACATTTTCAACGTACAAAGTACATACATGCATATAGATAATTGGAATGTAAGGAGATACGCACCGAAAGCTGTGACTGTCCTTGCTCCTGCAGGTTGTGTGGCTGAACGTGGCGGGCTGGTTCATATTGCGCAGCAATTTGTGCGGCTGCCGTTAGTCCTTGTCCCGGGCCAGGTCCTGGCCCTACTGCCTGTGGCGGTGGTCCTGGAACATATACCGGATGGGGTTGTGTATATGCTGGCCTTGAGCTGCAAAATGTTGGCAAAGAAATGTTTATTTCATATGTTAGCCGGGTTGGTATTATTGTGGTTTTTGTTACGGTTTGTGTTTACAATTATTTTTTTGTTAGTCGACAATTGCAGCAACGCGTTGCTGTACTATGCACTTACGTTTGGCTTTCATTAACGAATTTTAATTATATTTGGTTGCCCCAGAATAACTTTGGACGGGGAAATTAGGCTGGTTTACAAATTAATAGAAACTAACTTTGTATGTACACAAGAATTCTCAAATGTTTTTGGCCCATCATAACGATATTTCAAAACATTTTGAATTTGTTTCAACAGAGTAAGAAGAGTTAGACATAAACCTCAACATCCAAGAAGATTAAAATTAAAGAAAGAACCACTGAAAGCTTAGGTAAAGATTTCTTTAAAGATTTGGTTTGAAACCAGTTTCAATTTAGATCGATCTGAGAGTTTTTTTTTTATATTTTAATGATATTTGTCTGCATGCTAACTACAATTTAAATTTTTCATAATAAATGCATCTTATTACAAAGGCTAGCTCGAGAACCCGTTTCCTAACATCAATAACATTCTCGGATCATTGCCGTGGATAATGACACAACAGATGACAAGAAAAACAATTTGGTAGACAATTTCAAGTCATTAACAGATGTCATTATTACGGCTGCAGCCTATCCTTAAGTAGTACCAGTTACGCAGGGGAAGAAATATTTAACAACCTTTCCTTATGGACGAATGTGAGCCGAACCAAAGTTTAGAAAAATGGTGAAACTAACAGGTTTTACTAACTAATCTCAGCTTAATCTCCGAAACTAAGTGTTCATTACGGTACAACAAATTTAAAGACATTCTGAAATCTATTAAATTTTAATGTTGTCTGTTTTATAGTGTGCGACAAGTGTTCTTCATCAAGACAGAACTGGATCAGTTCGTCTTCTTTGCTTATTGTGGTTTAAGCTGGAATCCTGGAATTCATTTACCATCGCACTCAAGTAGGCTTCTTTGAATTAACCTTCCGTCTCTTATTAATCTTTAATCATAGATTTATAAGTGGTGAAATCGACTCATCTGAGTTTGTTGGCCAAATTAACCTCAATGTTCTTATTAGACCGATTCATGATTTTATCCTCTTATCACTGATGTTCTACGTTCTACGAACTATGCTTTGCATGAACCGTTTCCTGTTCTCTGTGCTGATTACAATAAAGTGTACCGAGTAATCTACTCGGAATTTTCTCTTTCTGCTTTACAAACTACTATTTTGACTTTATAGCTCGTAGTTACCATAATTTAAGATTCTATTTGTTTTGGGTAAGACTTGGGCCGAACCGAGGCTCGAATCAAAACATTCTCCCAAAAGTCACGAACCAAAAATTTCCGAACATTAAATACATTCTTTACACAAATCTAAATAAAATTGAATGGCCTAATTTTACTAAAACTTTTAAGTGTAATCGATTTAAAAATTTTCTTTATGGGAACGGTTTTTGATATATGAATATGTTTAACTTTTTCGGTGGGTTCTCTTACACTTTAAGACATTCCATAATTTAGAAATGGAGTCAAGCATGGTTTTCAAATCACGAACGAATAATGCAAATCATTTTTCTGGTTTTGCCCCAAAATAAATTGATGTTAAAATATCGGAAAATGTGGGAACAGTTTATGTAGGCAAATAGGGAATCATTATTAAAGTGAATGGAAGCTATGATTGAGGTATGGAAGGTAGGATTGAGATTCAGTCCATTGTCGATATTTCAAAGAATATCCATTTACGCTGCGAACAAGCCTTGGGTTAAGGGCTTAAGTCTCTATTAAATAAATCCTGAAAGTTGTAAAACAAAAGCAACTTAAAAGCTTTGCTTTGGTTGGAAAACTTTTTTCTTATCTTTTTGTGGTTTTTCTCATGCAGGTTCCTAAATTTTAATGATCGTTTTAGCTAGGGTGATTTTTTAGCTATTATCTTTTTCGCAACACTGGTTTAAACAGCTCACGCACGTTTCGAGCTTTGTTTCACTGTCAAACATCTTCAGTTTGGTCTTTAATTTAACCATGAATCGTTTTACAAACGAACAACGCTTGCAAATTATTGAATTTTATTATCAAAATGCGTGCTCTGTTAAAAAAGTTCATTGCGCGCTTCTTCCATTTTATGGTCAGTTTAATCGACCCACTGAAACGGCTATTGTGACTAAATTTCGCACCAAATTTATATGGTTGGACATTAAACCACCAACACGCTTACGTAGAGTGCGAACTGAAGAAAATATAAGCGCTGTATCGGCCAGTGTTAATGATGACCATCAATTATCGATTCGTCGCCGTTCGCAGCAATTGGGCCTCTGTTACTCAACAACGTGGAAAATTTTGCGGAAGGTTTTAGGTGTGAAGCCTTTCAAAATACAGCTGGTGCAAGAATTGAAGCCGATCGTGAATGGGCTTTTGGAAAGTTGGCCGAAGATTCACTATTTTACCGAAAAGTTGTGTTCAGCGACGAAGCTCATTTTTAGCTCAATTGGTACGTAAATAAGCAGAATTGTCGATTTTGGAGTGAATATTTTTAAATTATATGGTCCGTACTATCGATTCAAATAAAGATTTCATGCATTTTTCTGTGTGTTTATGTGTTTTTTTTTTAAACTTTCCTATAGCTCTTAAACAATCACCCTTTAGTTAGGAAGTGGCATGAAAAAAACTACAATCTAGAATTATTAGGTAATATTGTAATGTCACAACGTTTTCGAAATGTTTTATTGAATAAAAATGTTAATGAATAGGGTTCTTTTCGAATCGAACGGTCTTGAAATTCACCATTTTTTTGTTTCGATAAACCAAAAAATCGAAATAAGATCTCTATACTCCGAAACGTGATTTGAGGTTTTGCAATTTTGTCAAATTTACAAACAATTTCAAAAATCGTCAAACACGAAAAAAAGGGTTTTTAATAATGGGAAATCTCGGGTTTGGTTTATCGGTCTCAAGTTGATATTGGTGAACAGCATTTTACTGTATCTACTCAAATCATAACTTAATACATTTTTAAATTACTTAATAATATATACATTTTGGTGCCCCAAACACAACTTAAATTACGGTGTTTTAAAAAAGGAGGACTTTTATAGTTATAGTTATCAACAAATAAGAATATGCCCTTAAGAAAAGCTTTGCCACGCAGTCAGTTTCAAACTGCTGAAACTTTGCACGTGTCCTTCCTATTTATCAAGCTTTTCAAAAAAGTCAACATCACACAGATCGGATGTATGTATCAAATAGTTGCCATACGAATGCTATGGTTAATTGAATTTTGTTGTGGATTAGGGTGACCATAGCTCGCAAAGTAAATTATACCACAACCAAATTCAGCGTTCTTAGAAATTTCGTTTTGTTTCAGGGGCTAACCATAAAAAAAAGACACATTTTCATTTATATTTTTTTTGGCTAAATTTTTTGTTGCCTTTAAAATGTTATTGGAAATTCCATTTAGATTGGGGTGGACAAAATTGGAGACAATTTAAAATTTTTGCTCAAAATTATTCTCCAAATTTTTAATTGAATTCTCACTTTTTGTAACTTTTGTATTGGACATAGCCATTGTATTGGAGCTTTCATTAAAGACTTTCCTTATCGTTTTTATCGTTACTCACACCATTAAAGGGTTGCCCAGGGGTATAGACGTATTGATTGATTGAAGTTCTTAAGTTAAATATTTTATCAGCTTCTACCACAGGGAGGGTTAAGTAATTGCAGGTGCGTATGTGCGAGTTTGTGTGCGTGTATACTTTTGTTTGTGTGTGTTTTGGAAGCTCAGATTTTTGTACCTTTGTTTATCCTGACTTTTAAATGGATTAAAATTGTGACTAGAGGCGTGTATCGGTTGCTGTTGTTTCTGCTGAGCTATTGGTGGTCTTTGTTGTTGTGTGTTCGGCCACCGTTGTTGTTGTGGTTGCTGTGGATGTTGTTGCTTTGGATACGTCTGTGTGGTGCCCAAGCCCCAACCATGCAGTTCACCGGCATCATTTGCCGTATTGGGCTTAAAATATGGCGCATTTTCCTCAATGTGTGCAACGCGATTAATATCGCCTATATATCTATGGTGAAGCAGGTGATGGAGGTGTTAGGTGGAACAAAATACATAACATGCTTAATCATGCTCTATCATGCTTAGTCATGCTCAACTTACTCAGAGCCCAGTCCGGGTCCACTGTTCTCCCAGGCACCTTCAAAGTGCTGATGTCCCGGTGGCGGTCCATAGCTCTCATGCACTGGCGCACCATGTAAATAGGCAGAGGGATGTCCCTTGGGTGGATTGGTGTAGATAAGTTCCGGCCCCGGATGTTCGTCACTGTGCCATGGCGGCACCACCTGGAAGTGGAAGAAGTTGAAAACTATAAAGAAAAGGCCAAGTCAAGTTTCCAAGGTTTCTGCGTGACAAAAGTGTTTTGGCAGGCAGCTTTCCCAAGGCTTCTTCAAAAGCTCTCGTCTTTATTTAGCCCTTGCAGTCGCCCACATAATGCGAATTATGCTGCTCGGTTGGGCAGTTGATTTTTGCTCTTTGCCTCAGTTCAATGACTGCCAAATAGCCGTAAATAATAGTGTATGTGCCCAGTTTGCTGTTTAGAAATCTGGGTGACTGCCTTTTGATTATTATGTTTATTACTATTAAACGGAGAACTGTGGCTTCAGGTTATTGTGCGAAGTTTTGTATTGCCTTTTTTTTGATGACGCAAACACCAAACTTTTGTTGAAGGAAGTGTGGGAGTATTTGGCACTTCCGAAACAGACGACGTGAATGTATTACCAAGGGGTGCTTATGCTGTGATGAGCGCGAAATAATTAAATTTACTTAACTGTGCATGTGTGATGATTACAAGGCCAGGGTTGGACTATACTGATTTAAGTCTAATTAATCATTTAAGAAATGTATAAAGCTACAAATTTTCGAAAATGCGGGTAAGATTAGGTCAGCATCTGATTTGGTTGGCGAAACGATTTGAAACAGTACTAGAACCAAAATGTTGGTTTCAGTCTGGGTTCATGGTTGTAAAAATTAAGCTTCCTTAACCTAAAAACTTTAATAAGATTCTATTACTTCGCTAAACTCGAGTTAATTTGTTGTGGTTGAAAAATTGTGGTTTTCAGTTTTATTTCGGCGATACTTTACCTTTTAGCCTGGGAGTATTTTATAGCCAAATTTAAACATCTTGACAAAACTTCAGACTTTATTTTACCCACTTTAAGGTATTCAATAAAATACTGTGAAAATTATGCAAATCCTAAGAAGGTACAATAAAAGGGTCATTGTATACATTTGCTTAACCTAACTATTATTTAGCTTTTTACGCCAAATTACCAAGACAAGTTACACTAAGCTACACGATCAACTAATAAAAGTTACAGATTATAGAATATTTTTGCTCAAAATCATCTAGAATAACGAAGCGTATCTTTTGCGAAATGGCTATGTGGGCAAGAAAAATTGTGGTATCTGTAATGAGGAACTAGGTCCACTTAAAACCTCTTCTCGGTTGATACGTTACGCCACGTCAAGACTCAAACTAAGACTCACAAACTCCCAAAAAGGGGCCCGTGGTATTGACAATAGCTTTGGGTGCTCCTCCTTTTTCAGCCCCGACAGGCTTTCGTCAGGGAGCACCGAATACGAGCCCGTCATTCACATTTAAGTGAACGATTACTAACATAATATTAATTTGTTAATTACCATAAGGGAGGCTATTAAATATTTTAGCTAACCATTTCGCTTAAACAGTGACTCGAACCTAAATAAATTCCTAAGCAAGAGCGAGTCCGAAACAAAATTTTTGAAAACCTGTCTGCTTGTTTTTTTTTTTGTGGTTCAATTAAAAATGCAAAACTACATCCAAAAGGTTTTGACAGTCCACCAAAGTCACAATTGATCGGGAATCTTCCAGCTCTAAACTAAGAAATTAATTATTTTAATTAAAGAAATTTTCAATATTATTTTGCTTTCTCTCAAAAATGTTAAACTTAAAATATGCGAACATTGAACATTGGTAAAGTTTGGAACTGGCGGTGCAGCCTACGAGAGGTCGTGAGTTCAGTCTAATACAAAAGTTTTCTTTACAAATGTTTGCATTTGTATTAATTAAGAGTTGACAAAATAAGGTTAGGAGAACATTTTAATGATGTGCTTTGACTCGCATCAAGTGCGCGGAGGCAAAGATGGAAGAGGGTAACTTGAAATTCGTGTGAATAACAAACATAAGGAAAGTTGGGGAAGATAAAGATTTTGGTTAGCTACCTAATCTCTTTCTCGTTTGGGGAATAAATACATAAGTTCGTAATATTTATATTGTTCATTGTACATTAGGGCGCATTTTTTTTTTAAACAATTGTTTATTTAATTGAAATTTAGAGAGGGTGCCCCCTCAACGGGGCACTTGTATTATAGATAATTTACGTTTTAATGGGCGCGACGAGGCCACAATGTTTAAACTAAAAATTACCCATTCGCCTTAAGCTACATCAGAATTTTAACAATAATCTCTGTGGTACATGCGTCGGGTTACCAATTTATAAAATACTAGCAATAACCCGTCACGCTTCGCTGCGCCTTCATCAGTATAACACCAATGCACACCTACTTTCCGTCCACATCCCACCCATTTTCCACCCAATTCACACCCACATTCCACCCGCTTCCCGCACACATCCCACCCACTTCCAAAACAACTTACCACCCACATCCCACTCACATCCCATCCACATCCTATTCACTTCCCAACCACTTCCCAGTGGGCATCCCGGCGGTGTTTCCAACATCGGAAAATGAAAACACAAATTAATTCTCTTTTTGACCTTACAAACCGAGATTCAAGTCACATTTCAAATTATTTCGTATTCTGTCCTTACAAACCGAGTTTCAAGCCAATCCACAATGGTCCCAAAGTCGATTTTTTGGCATAAAGTCCAATTATAAAGATTTCTGCACGAAATTTGGTTTATGCTCATATTTCGGGTCCCCACAAAATTCGTTCATTTCAGACCATTCTTTTATATACATAGCTGCCATATAAACGATCTGGCCGATTTTCACAAACTTTGTTGTCTTTTAAACAATTGAATTGAAATTCAGTTTATTTACGTATTTTAGGCTTCCAAGGTGTCCTAACAAATTTTGTTCAATTTCGACTTTTATTTTATATAGCTGCCATATAACCGATCAGGCAGACTAGCATGAATTTAGCTGATTTTGATGACATATGCAATATTTACAGAAGCTAATCTTTTAACACAATTTTAATTATGTATATATTTTTAATCATTAATTTCAGAATCTAAATGTAAACAGTATTCATTCTCAATATCGTCAGTATTCTCTTCATCACAAAGAGAGTCCATACTGCAACTTAATGTAAAGGAGGGAACGTCCAAAAGCTCAATGACATCCGGAAGAGGTATCTTTTTATTTTGTGCGGGAAAACACGTGTCGAATCATTTCGCGTACTATGCTTACAAACCAGGTTTCAAGTCAATCGAATGAAAAATAAAATTTTTCCCATGCAAACTTTTCCGACGCTTTTCCGACTTTTCCGGGTGGAATTTTCCAAGTTTCTTTCTTGGTGCGCGCCTGCATAACTAAACGAAGGTCTATGCCAAATCTCAAACCTGAAGTATAAGCCGTTTAGGCTGTGGGTTGATAATATGTCTGTCCTTGTCAGTCGGGCGACAGATTTATATATCAACCCCCCCCCCCCCCCCCCCCCCCCCCCCCCCCCCCCCCCAATAACGTTTCTTAAAGATTACAACTTTGAAATATATATATTTCGTAATTTTAAATAAAAATTTGAAATTTAAATGGGTTTATTTTGCGACCCGATTTTTTTGTTTTCCAAAACTTGAGCCTCTTGAGCCCATCAAAACAAAACTTTTTCAAAAATGAATAACTTATATAACTTGAGAGCCTCTTCGCGCCCATCGAAACATAACTTTTTCAACGTATTTTTTTAAGTTAAATATACAACATTAACTTACGTAGTCCCTTATTTTTTTCATACAAAAATCATATAAAAGCGTTGCAGTCGAGTGGTCCGACTCCGAAATACCCTGTACTATTCAGACACACATGTACACAAAAGCACACAGACAGACACGCGCACATATGAGCTCGCACACTGACTCATACGCTCTATCTGCCAAAAACAGGCACAGCGCTCCCCCTTCCTCTCACAAGCAAAATAGTTTCGTTTATAACTTTAGTGCTTTTGCGAGGATATTATTACGCTTTCCAGCGAACTTTTTTTTGTCATAACTGACCAATTGATGGCACTATTACTGTGACCATTTTAAAACTGACAAATAGATGGCGCCACTACTGTAACCATTTGAAAACTGACCTTTGATTGGCAATGACTTTTGGTCTTAACTTGAGTATCGTTCATCTGATCTTTATCATTTCGTTTGCAAATCGATAAATAATGCTACTTACTAACTATCTCTAAAAGGTACAAACCATCTATGTATCTTCAAAACTGTGGGAGATATGAAAATTTTTCACAATTTTGGGGGCATGGCAAAAATTGAAAATAAACTTGATCTGCATGGAAGTATAAGAAGTTTATATCCTATACACGTCAAACCTCTAACTCTTACCATCTCTGCGACCTGTGCGTTCATACAGGCGGATAGACCGACTGACGGACAGGCGGACATGGCATTAACTAAATATGCTCTGTGTATAAAAAAGTTGTCTATTGTACAATGTACATAATATGTAATTAATAATTTCGATTTGAGATTTGTGGATAATGTTTGCCGATTTTACTTGTTGAACGCAGTAATTGCCGATTGCTGAAAGGGAATCAAACAAAAAGTATGAATGCTTACCGATTGTCAGATCAGCCTGACTTAGTTTATAGTTTTCACATACAATTTTTTATTAGTGTATGTAAATTTTGAAGTGTTTTTGTCCCAGGGACTCTTTTATGATAAAAAGTACTTAAGCCACAGAATATCTTAAAGCCTGCTATCAATGCCATTCAACAGAGACTCATCGGCAAGTGGTAATCATTAATCGGATTTATATCGAAATAATGCCATGTCAGCATTTTCTGTTAACAGTACAATAAAACTTTTTCTGTTTTTTCTAGTTGCTCTTTCTGATTGACTTGCTTTAATATTACCTAAAAGTCTCAAAATTAAACAATCAACTTAGACAAAACGCACAAATCAATTACTCAACAAGTCCTCGGGTGAAACACACATTGTGATGAAAACATGCGTCAAAGATTATCCTATAAGCTTGTACACAATTCCAGCCAAGAGCTACAATTCTCTGAGGTGGATGCCAGGCCCTGGCGTTGCCAGCAAATTCGGAAATGAATAACTCATAAATACCAAGCTGGCATTTGCTTACTGGCGTCGTGCGTGTGAGAGGGAAGCAATAATCCTAACAAATGAGTAGACGGGATTTTATTTGATGCCATGTCAAGCTATTGTCTGCCTAGGAATGTGTATAAGTATAAGTATGTGAGCTTGTGTGGGCTTATTAAAGCTGCGTGTTAATTTCTTTAGGTTCCAAATTCAATTAGCTCCCACACTGCTGGAACTTGTGTCGTACACTCGTGCTTTCATAATTGAACCCTGGGCGTGTGTGTGCCACAGAAGAAGTTGTTGTGCACGCCATAAACAGAAAACCCAGACAGGCAGACAGACAAAATATTGTGAAATAAAAAATCCTTGAAAGTCTTCGCTGGTGTTTTGTTGGCAGTTGACAAAAGATCGAAACATACCCCGAAATAAATATGCATTTATTTTATACTTGCCGTGTGATGATGGTCAATAAGATGATGATGATGATGGTATTTGGTGCTGGCGTGATAGGACTGCTGGTAGTGCGAGCACAGCTTGAACAGATGCGATAGAGCTGGGAATAGGAACAGCAGGAACTTGAGCAGCAGCTTCTTGGCCGCACCAACGCCAATCACAATCGGAAGTAACCAGAATAACTTGATCTTGATAATTTTGATGATTAGCAGCAGCGCCAGAAATGACAGCAGCAATTTGCTACGTAGAAATTTTTCTAAAGAAACGAAAGTCGCAGTCAGTTTAATCAAAAGCTTTTTTTTTGTTTGTCATTTGGTTAACTCGTTCGAGTTTATTTAAATGCAGCTTGCTGCAGAGCGGAGAGTGAAAGCGGCTGCAGAATCTGCGTGCCGGGTGAGAAGTGTGGATTTTACTTACGTATCTTCTTCATGATTATCTTTCCCGCCAGGCGTGCTTGAACTTCCTGCTTTGGTATCAGCTCCAGCTTGGCAATGATGCCATTGCCTTCGATGGAACGCGGCGAGATGCGAAATGTGGCACCATCGAACATGACTTCTGGCAGATCCACTTCCAGATCGTGTGTCATTGCAAATTTTATGCTCTTACCATAGAGTGCATTGGTCACTTCCTCGATGGGTGTTTCCATGGAGGCTGTGCGAAAGATGAACGAGTGAAAGAAAAATTAACTGACAGAATTGGAATTATGAAAGTTATGTTTTCACTGAGATGAGTGTCAGAATAGGTGATTCTAAGAACGAGTTTTAACAACAATTCAAACATCAGTAGGATGTGAACAAAATCAACTGCCTAAACCAATTGGAATTAGTAAGTCAAACTCAGCAGTTACACTAATAAAAAACTAGAACGAAAAATTTGAGTACGAACGCTCTTGAAAAAATAATTATTCGTTCTTGAATTTTCAAGAATTTCGCTTTTGGAATCGAGCTAAATTCCTTCTCAATGTGGTTCTATAGGCAAGGGGAGTGAAGAAACGCACAATTTAAGAGAATAACGTTAGATGCGCTCCCTCAGAGATCAGAGTGGACATCCCCTAATTAATTTAATGTTGAACATTAAGAATGGGCAAAAGTAATATATTAAAGGGCTGTATAATACTAAAGAAACACATTTTCAAAAAAGTTATCGTCATCTCTGAAAATTCAGATTCGTGTCCTCATTGTGCTTCAGCATTTGCATTTTAGCAATTTACAAAATGGCTGGCAACAAAGATAACAAACCGCAGTGGTCCCAATTGCCATTTTTTTGCCAAAAAGTTCAAAATTATTTTTGATCTAACAAATAAAAAATTGGAATAAAATTATGTCTTGTTTGGGCCAAACCCTCATCTACCTGCCATACAAATCCACCAACCTCCCAAATTATTTTTATACCCTGTTCTCATTAAAAATGGGAAAATGGGGATCATGAAGTTGTGCAAATGTATGTAACAGCCAGAAGGAAGCACCTCCGACCCCATAAAGTATATATATTCTTGATCAGCATCAACAGCCGAGTCGATTTAGCCATGCCCGTCTGTCCGTCTGTCTGTCTGTATGAACGCGTCGACCTCAGAGACTGTAACAGAAAGAGCCACAAATTTTTGCATGTATGTAGGTGTATACTGTACCCACATCGAGATGGTTTCAGATTTGGAAAATTCCACCTCCTCCATCTTGAACCTAGTGACTTCAGTAAGGCCCAATATCTGTCTATTCTGTATACCACTATAAGATCCGAGCAAAAACACCGAAGATATGCAAGTGCGTCTCCCCATTTTTCAAATAAATTTGAAAATAAAAGGAGTTCAAAGCTATAGGAAGCACATTACTTGGAACAGGGTAATTTGCTGTCGGGGCACTCGACCGCAACACTCTTACTTGTTTTTTTTTTAAATTTTTATATAAAAATTTGTTTGAAAAAATTATTTTTAATTTTTAAATACAAATTAAATTAAATTTTTATTTTTGAATTTGTATTTATCTGGCGACCTTTCTAATTTTCAATTAGTGAGTTTAGCTGGCTCTAGGACCGAAAAAGTTGTCTTTGTTCACAACTGAAAACAACTTATGCGTTATTGTACACCAAAAATGAGCTGGTTGCCTATACGGTACCGTTTCATCATTCTCCCGAATGAATCTTCAGTAGGCTTGTCGCTGGAAAACACATCGCTTCAACTGCCCTTCCATACAATCAATATTTTAATCGGTTGGGAACCTCAAAAAACAATGAAAGTAAAAATAGGACAAGCTACCATGTCTTCAACTTAGAGAAAATAACAAAAAAACCATCCCCCATTACAGGATTCGAACTCGTTTCTCTACAACTATGCGCTAAAACCAGTACCGCTGGGCTATCACCAAAAATAAAATTTTTTTTGATAACTGTTATTTTTAATTTTTATGAATAAAAATTGTTTGACAATTTTTATTTTTAAATTTTATGAATAAAAATTTTTTGATAGTTTTCCTTTTAAAAACTAAAAATAACAAATTAAATTATTAATTAATATTTTAAAAATTATAAATAATTTTTTTCTAAAATTTTTGGCAAAAATTAAAAATAAACTTGATCTGCCTGCAAGAATAAGAAGCATTTTTTTAGATCTGTTTGTTTATACGGACGGACGGACGGACGGACAGACGGACATGGCTATATCAACTCGGCTGTTGATGCTGATCAAGAATATATATACATTACTAGCAATAACCCATCGCGCTTCGCTGCGCCTTCTACAGTATAGAACCAATGAACACCTACTTCCCATCCACATCCCACCCACTCTCCACCCAATTCCCACAAACTTTCCAAACAGTTTTCAACCACATACCACCCACTTCCCACCCACATACCACCCACTTCCCACCTACATCCCATCTACATCCCATCTACATACCACCCACTTCCCGCCCACATCCCACCCACTTCCCACAGACATTCCAACCACATACCACCCACTTCCCGCCCATATCCAACCCACTTCCCATCCACTTACCACATTTTGACCTTACAAACCGAGTTTCAAGTCAATCGGGTGAAAAATAGTATTTTTCATGCAGAATTTTCCGGGAATTTTCCCACATGAGGGCGGATTTTCCAACATTGAAAAATCACATTGCAAATTATTTCGTATTCTACCCTTACAAACCAAATTTCAAGCCAATCGGACGAAAAATATTTTATTTCATGCTGACTTTTCCGGGAATTTCCCGACCCTTAGGTCAAAGTTTCCAACATCGGAAAATCACATTTCAAATTATTTCGTATTCTGTCCTTACAAACCGAGTTTCAAGCCAATCGCCTGTAAAATTGTTTTGCATGCAGAATTTTCCGGCCATTTTCCTCGTGGGCGGATTTTCCGAAATCGGGAAAACAATGCTTACAAACCAAGTTTCAAGTCAATCGGATGAAAAATAATATTTTTCCTATACAAACTTTTCCGACGCTTTTCTGACTTTTCCGGGTGGAATTTTCCAATTTTTTTTCTTAGTGCGCGCCTGCACAACTAAACGAAAGTCTATGCCAAATCTCAAACCTGTACGATAAGCCGTTTAGGCTGGGCGTTGATAATATGTCACCATAGCAGTCGGGCGTACACATTTATATATATAGATAGGGTCGGAAACGATTCCTTCTCCCTGTCACATACTTTTGCACAAACTTAATATACCTATGTACCTTCGGTACAGAGTATAATTATAAAAGTTGCGGTCCCTGCTTTAAACGCCTTTATCTCGAAAACACGTTTTTCGAACTGGCGGCCATGATTTCTCCAGTTACACTGAACCGATTTTAATAATTAAAACTGAAATCGACGCTGATTTTTCACCATTTTGGTCTGAGCCTTAATCATAATTTAAAAAAAAATGTTTACTTAATATTTTTTTTTTTTTTTTTACACTAAACTATAAAAAAAGGTCCCAAAATCGATTTTTCATTTTTTAATGGCCGCCATTTTGTCAAAAAAAATCACACAATTTTTTCTAGTGTCAGACCAGAATAACATCTATACTGATTTCATTATAAGCCCGATTTTTTACCTTTTATTTCAGACAACCTGGAAACGTGGAATCATGGCCGCCAGCATTATAGCTTTTTTTTGGACACCCACTTTGATGGCCGAGAACTTTTTGAACAGCCCTCGCATCGAAGCAGTTAAAATTTTTTTGTTTACTTTAATTTGTTTGTAACATACCCTGAATTGAAAAAAACTCTTTGAGTTTTTAAATAAGATTTTTTAACAAAGGTTCAAAAACAGCCTCGACATGAAGAATACCCCTTAAATATACTATCGTTTCAGAAATTCTCTCCGAGGATTGCGTCGCGATGGCGACCACCGAATCAAAGAAAATTATGCCCCTTGGCGAAATCCTACGTTAGAGAACTCAGAAAGAAGACTTGAATTCTTTTTAATGAAGCAAAAAAAAAATGGTTAGATTAGGAAAGCCAAAAGGAAGAATTACAGAAAATTTTGCAGTTCATTGAAGTCACGAAAGAAGTAGCGAGATTATATAGAGTCCTGGACAAGTAAAGCCAGGGAAAGAACTAACAAAATAGAGAAATAACTATCCTCTCCGATATCCAAGCAGCCATCAGTTCACCTCTAAGCTAGTCTTAGAGACAAAGAGTAAATTGGACCAACTAGGCAGCAGGTACAACCAGACCCTTACATGGATACCGGGACACAACAATATCCCCGGAAACGAATTGGCTGACGAATTGACACGCAAGGGTGAAGCCTCCGCAATGATAGGGCCCTACTGCGGAATGGGCCAACACACAGTGAAAGGGCTGTTGGGGGGTGAGACAAGCTAAAGCATTAAAAGTGAACCACAATCCCAAAAGGTTGCAAAAGTTAATCCAAGAAGAAAAGAATGCTTTCAGGCTTCAGAAATGGCTGCACAGGGGCCACTGCAGACTTTGGAGCCACCTGTATGAGCTGGAAATAACAAACACCCAAGTATGCAGATATTGTGAAGAAAAGGAAGAGTCCTCTGAACATGTACTAGAACACTGCAATGACGGGTAACGGACCAAACACCACGTCGGTCGGTCGGGGTCGGGTCTGATCTGCGGGTCTTTCACAACCAAACCCCACAAGTGACAAAAGTTGTAAAGAACACTGTTTAAAAATGGAAACACACAAAGAATCAGTTAGTCTCAAATTCAGTTACGCATTCTTGTTTCTAGCTCATTAATTAAACCTCCATTGTGATGGTCAAATGTGAAGCGCTAAGCGCTTACATAACTTTTGTCCGAGTTTTGTGACTGTGTGTGCGAGAGTGTTCACTGTTGCATTGGCAAAAGAAAATAGCTGACAGCTATTGGGCGCGTAATTGAGCGCAGTCAAAGCGCCGTGACTCACATGAATGAGAGATCGTTGCCGCGGCAAAGTTTTTGTTTTTTTATTTTGAACATAAAATCAAATCAAAACTCGTCAAGTGAAAGTTGCCAGCTTTTTCTGTTTTGTATCTTTTGTGACGGCTTCCATGCAAAAGGTAAACACAACGAAGCTAAAGAATCGAATGCCCAAATGTTTGGATGTGAAAACTGAATACAAATACCAAGCCAAGTGGAGCGTCGGCCTAACGATGCTTACATAACACACTCGTTATTTAAAGGGAAAGAATTGAATCATACTAAGTGAGCAATTACTTACCGGCACGCGCCTCCTGCGTGGGTTCCTCCTTATGCTGCGCATCCGCCGTCGTGTACTCAACTTGATTCCGATAGAATTTCAAACGTTGCGTCACATTCACATCCTGCACATCCAGGACACCATTTAGATAGCTAAAGACATTCTTTTGAAAGCAGTTGATGTTTGGCTTTTGGTAGCAATCGCGTATAATGCCATCCCACAGCTCATTGCCGGTGGAGAAGCGGCGGGCAAAGCGTAAGAGCAAGGAATCATTTAAACGCTTTTGAGCCGGCTCCACGGGTTGCCACTCATCCTGGGGCAATGGTGTTGCTGTCGCTGTTGCTGTCTCTGTGTCAATGTCAAGACTGGAAGGTGTATGGCTCGTGGTGGGAAATGCAGCCTCATCCGCTTTGACAACGAACTCGACGAGGCACAGCATGGCCAAGAGCAGCAGCCAAGTGTGTTTTGGGTGGCGATTTCTATTCCATTGCTTGGAGGATGCAGTGCACTGGCTCTCACTTGACAACCTATTATGGTGCCGACGGTAATTAATGTGTGCCATTGGGTTTAGCATTTTCTATTTCACTGGCCGTGATTAGCGCCTTCAACTCGGCTGCAATTTGCTGGGCTACGTGCCCAAACACTTTCAGCTACCGACCCGGCTCAAACAATGGCCAACTTTTCGGCGAAATCGTTAGCCAATTGTCAAATCAATTTGCGCCAACTAAAACCAGATTGACACGCAAACACCGTTTCATTGAAACGTTCGGGCTTTTTTCCACAAATTCTTCTCTCAATTTAATTGTACTTTCTACGCTTATTTTTTTTGTGGAGTTTAAAATTTCGCTGCTGCACTTAGCACATTTTCTATTTGTTCAACAAAATGGCAATTACTTCATCACACACCTACAGACTAACGGTATGCCCGCCCGACAACTTGTCGTTACGCAAAGTGACTTTCGGCTAGCGCGTTTCGTGTGCGCATGCGTGCGCGTCTGACCGACAACTGAGTAAGCCGCTCACTATGCCAGCCAAGATCAAGGCCTGGGCCGAGCGCGATTCGTTCAGTTGTCGGCTTTGTTGTTGCCTTGCACTCCAAGTCTTAACTTCTTTTTTAAGACTCTTCCGCTAACTGTAGTCGGGCTTGGTGTTTGCTGCTGCTGCTGCTGCCTTGACCGCTGAAAGTTGTTTAGTCGCCGTCTCTATGTTTGTTTACAATTTCCAGTTACCGTTGATTGTTTCACGTGCAGTTTTGTCTGCCGCTTTGACGCTGATGAGCGCTTTTCACGGCCGCTAAGGACTCACCGGAAAACTAGTTTTCCTACAAAGACAGTAAATAAAAGCGATTTGAGTTTGGCATCATAATTAGTTTGTTAATAGGTTGGCAAATCATGGAATATTTTTTTAATGGGTTAAAAGCAGGGAATCAAACTCCGGTTTTGGTATGTACCGAAACTTATGTTTCGGTAAAAGGTTCTGTTTTGGTTTAATATTGTATGTGAAAGAAAAAGATCGGTCACTGGTTTTGTCCATCCAATTTTTTTAGCCATGACTTATTAATTATACTCCAAATAACAAATGCTCTACGCTTACTTGCCCTTCTCAAAGGAAAATGTTGAAACTTTGTCGAGTTTTCATCTTCTTTTATTTTGGGAACGTTTTTACAGTTTTGATGTTTGATGACATTAAACTGTTTGGAAAAATACTGATATATTTGAATTGTCAAATATATGAATGAATCAACTTAGTCCCAGTTTCAACCGGTCCTGAACCGCACAAGCAGTACTCGTTCGGTTCGTGTTTTGGCTTTTAAATTTTTAACCTCCCGAACCCGAACCGGACCTCTTCTGCTTGCAAAAGTTTCGGTTTAAAGAATATTTTTAGTCCGTTTTTTCTGTGCTTCTAAAATTATCACAATATTTTGACCGTTGAAATAGTATTTAATAGTGCTGAATCGAAGCATTATCGTTTCAAAATTATATCCAAACTAATATTACGACTTCGAGAAGAGGAAATAAAGTCAAGTTATTATATGGCAAAAACGTTGAGTTTACAAAGAAAGTGCGACCCTGCCAGAGAACTAATGAATGGTTACTATAATAAATGTGTAGCCATTCGGCTATTGATAAACGTTTTCAATAGCTTCGTTAACTGAAAGCTTCCTTACCAAAAACTATGTTTTATTTTTTACCAAAAAATATCTCAACGATATCAGAATTCATAAACCAAACTTAGCTTTAATAAGTAATTTAACCGGTTTGAGAAGCGAACCTAACTTTTTTCGAGGGGTTTAAGCCCTCGGACTGAACCTTCTTCAGAATTTCATAGGCTTGCAGTCTTGGTCAGAGCTGCTTTTCTCATTAAGTTTCACTTGAAGAGGAATGAATAACACAAGTAATTTTAAATACTTTTAGAAAACTTTTAAATTTCACAATACATAAGTTTTGCTAAGCCAGACTCTTTTTTGAAACCTTACGACTTAACCAAATTACTTAAAAGTCTTCCAAAACTAGTTGTTAGTTTTGCAGTCTAGTTGTTGCTCAGAACCGAAACTGTACCGGAATAACGATAACTTTCCTTTTGTTCTTTTCGGTTTCGAGAATATCGGTTCTTGAATACCGATATACAAAAGATTTCATATATCGGTTCCGGTTTTGGTTCTGAGTTTTAAAAGGTTCTTTCGGTATACGGCTCCGGTTCTGGTTCCGATTTATCTCCGGTCAAGGTTTCAAACTGGTGTAATTATTAAAAACTGCCGCTTTCGGGTTTTTTTTTTCTTAAATCAAAACTTAAAAAATTATTTTTTTATTAAACTGCAAATGAATTATTTTTTTTGTCAATCAATAATTCCGTTCCCATAAACAAATTGAATCGTAACCCCCTTTTACCCCAATTTGCTTTTTACATTCTCAATTTTGGCATTTAAATCAGATGACTTTATACTTATATAGGCTCCATGGAACAATCGCTTAAAAACGATTTTAGTAGCGTCCCGACCCTCGGTTAAACAGTTTCCTACGCTTTCAATAATTTCGCGATTACAAAAGGATCGGACGACTAATAGTATTGCGCTGCCATACAAAAAATAGTTGATAAATAGCCCCTTAGTAAAAAGTTGTTATACAATCTATCCTCCCAAACTTTTTGACGATTTCCAATTTTTTGTTCCACCACACAATTCTATCAGTTTATTCAAATCGATGTCTATAACTAATTTAGCTACATATAGTAACTCGGGCCCAAATTTTTTTCTATGTGTACAACTTTTTAATAATCTTTCGTATAGCCAACATTACAATATTACTCTTTGTTCCGCATATATCTTCCTCAGGCTATCCAAACTTCGTAGAAATGAATGTAATGTTTAATTTGTCAACTATAAAATGTTCCGTTCTACAGAATGAAACAAAATGAAATAGACGTTAAAACACACATTTTTTTGCCCAAATTAAAGATTTTTTAAATAATTTTTAATTTTTTGAGGAACCTATTTAAAGAAATGTACATATATTTTTTATAAAAACCATGCCACATACTCTGGCTATCATTTAAAAATAACCGCATGAAATTTGTTGCACGCGCTGTGTAGATAGCCCCTTTCACACACATTTTCTACAAAGGGCATAGCCGGATTTGTAGGGGAACCGGCCCCCAATGCTATTAATTTTTTTGAGTATGCAGTTTTAAAGTACATCAACCAAAAGTAATTTAGCGATTTTTTTTATACTTCTGGTACCAAACCTGAATTTTTAACAGCGATTTTTATCATTTCAATCAGAAGCCTTTTTCGAGCTATCTATCCATTAAAAAATTCCAAATTTTTTTCTGGTCAAAGCTGGCAGATTTTTAAAATGCAAGCCGTTACCAACAAAATTCGAAATTTTTAACACCATTTATTTAAGACTTCTAGTTGAGTATCCACTTTCGTAATTTATATGTCCAATTGTCGATCCTATATACTATTTCTGTAATTTTTTCGTAGTCGTTTAATAGTAGTCGTCCAAATTTATTGTATTTCAGTACCATCCAATGAATTCTAAATCAGGGAGACTCCGATATTTTTGGAAAACCCGAACCGAACCTGAACCGGAGCAGAACAATACTTTCCATACCATTGGGCACAACATTATTTTAATTGTACAATTTTTCTGCTATGTAGAATTAAAAATCTGTTAAATTTAAATAACAAAATATTTACAAATTTGCAATTAATGCCAAATCAAAATAACACTTTTTAGCCTTTGTTCAACGGTGAACACTAATATTGAAATAAAGGGCGAGCGCTTTTGGCCTTCATTTCTCAACTCACCATCCGCAAAAAGAAGAACATAAAGTTGTTGTTGGGGAACAAAAATTTAATTGCGGTGCTTTAATTTTTGTTATTGTCACGCTGAGACCGCAGATTATTTTATTGCGCATTGCTTTTGAGGCAATATAACGGGCCCATCACTGTTTTAGTGCATCGGGAAAATGGGGACTTTTTCATGAACTATTAAAGAATCGCTTTATTGGCGATTTTGTGTGCTTACAAATAGAAAGAGACCTACAGCTTAACGACGAATTTGAACGTCAAAGTTTGAGTAGCTTTTTTTTTGGCTAATTACTTCACAGCTGCAGCTAATAGCTAGTGCAGGTGGCCGGTTGTGTAAAATTTTTTAAAGAAAATACTTTTTATTAGATGATCCGAGGCGAAATAGAACCCACGCTTTACGCAACAGCCGGCACACTACCGCTGCACCACAGCCTGCCTGCAAGTAGAAGGTGTTTTCAGATCCAGTTCGGTTTGGGATTTTCCGTTCCTTCGAAAAGGACTATGATTCAGTTATTGGCATTTGATATTTTGTATCTCCTGTACATATATAGTCCTGTTTCGGTTCAAAAAAGACTTCATTTTAATTTTTGATGGATCTATTAAAAGGGTTAACAAATAAGTAGCAACTTTTCCAAAAAAAAAAATTAATAGCAAACTTTTTTGGGTCTGTTTTTTATAATTTTAGTCTCTGAGACTGTCATGGATTAGATCGATTTGTCTATTGCTGCTGGTGTGGAAATATTTCGAGAAGTTTCATCTTTCGACAGGAATTTATCTGACATAAATTGGTGAAATCTGTCAACGCTTTTGTTTGTTTTGGTATTGAATGTCCTCAACATTCTCTTCAGTTGAAGATAATTCAATGGTTAAAATTTTGAATTTTATAATAAATGTTTTATTTTTTCTCATTTGGTACAAACAATTGCGAGATCATCATAAGCAGCTTTACTTTTGAAGTAATTGTTATGAATGTTAGTCAATAAAGAGGTCATAATTAAAGCAAAAATAGAATTTTTAAAGTAGTCTTTGGTAGCAATAACACCAACTTCCATTAGCTACCTAATATAACAGCACTTAACCTAACTAGATTACAATTTTGTGAACACAACAATTTATTTTATTAGTGGAAATTTCATTTATTATGTTATCAACCTTCTGTCAATCTTTGGTTATCATAAACCAATTCGTGCCCTTTAATTTCTAATCAGTCTCGATTGCTTTGCCAGTTAATAGCCCAAATAATTTCTGCCAATTCTGTGAATCATGCAGAGCAGACCTTTTGATTTACCCAGCCCATTTCTAATGTCTGTAACATAATCAATTTTACTTAATTACGTACACAGCTGCAGACCGCTTGAGTTATGAAAATTATTTTTAATGAGCTCGTTTGTTGGAGCTGCGACGGCAAACGACAAATGACATGTGCTTTAAGTGGTGTTATGTGTATTCATATTAAATGTGGTATATATTCTATTACAGTGGCCATGTCGGCTTATGTCATGCCCAAAGAGATGGCCATAAAGTAGGTACAATTGCAATGGATATAAAAGCCGGCAGACAAGTTTCTGGTGTGGTGGGGGTCAAGCAGAACCCCACCAAAAGAAGCAAGACATCTGAATGATGTAAGAGCATTTTGTTTATTTGGAAGTTCCAGTGAAGTCACGGAGACCTGTTACCGTTAGATGGCATAAAGGGTTAGTGGCCAAGATAAGACGACTAACAGAAGAGAATTAGAATTTAAAGTGTGCTTATGCTAGTCGGATTTCAGGCTTTCACTTGAGGGTTATTTTTGACAACTTGGGCAGATTGATAAGTTAGTGAGAGTTGGAATTGTCAGCGTAGTAAGTAAGTCATTGGATTCAATAAACAATGAAGAAGGATCATAGTATCCGGCTCGAAGGACCACAAAATGTTGTAGCCTATGAGAAATTTATGGGTAGAAGGTCGTAGAACCAAAACTTTAAAAAGGAAAGAATTAGCTTGATATGAACCTATGATGCGGCTGATTATGACATGATAGCCTCATTGGATCGCTCCTTCAGGCTCGTATGCCTGTTATGTTAAGAGAATTTTTCCACCCAAGTTAGGAAAAAATTTTATCACTTGGACTTGTTGCTCAATGTGTAACTTGTCATGGTAAAATCACAAGGTAGGTAAAATCACAAAAAACCCGATAAATTTAAAACATAAAAATACAAAAATTCGCCGACTTATTCAACTGCCCTTGCATTCATTCAAAACGCTTTCCTTACATCTGCTCGTGCTCATCTTAATGGCACTTGCGATTGGCCCCGGATAAAAATTGTGTTAACAAGCTTTCGCTGTGAGCTGCTGCTGCTGCTGCTGTCAGTGACAGCATATCTTTCAGATTTTATTGCATTTTTATGTGACAATTTCTCGAGCAAACATTATCAAGTGTCAGCTCTGTGCCCGACACATTATGTAAAGCTTTAATATTGTATTAATCTTCACTTTCGGTTTCATACTCTGACGAATGCCTGGTGAATGTATCTAATAGATTACTAATTTCACTTTATGCGTGTGGCAATTTGTAAGCTGTTCGCGTCTAGCGTGCAAATATTTTGAAGAAAAATACAAAAAAAAAAAAAACTAAGTCTAGGTTTGCTTTCCTAATTTCGTGTTGTGTTTTATTTGCTTTGAGAGAAATCTATACGTTAGCGCAAACTAAATTCACTTTCGTTTGCGGTTAACCAACTCGACTTACTAATGGCTTATTAAGTCCAAGTAGATTGGCTTTGCCTATTTATTTGGATATTTATGTGCAAGGGAGTGCAACGCACATAAACCATTAAGAAAAGGGTATCATAAAAACCAAATTGAAATTTATAATCGTGCGGTTTCTTACAGTTGAATGAAATTCCATTTCGTATGCAAAACATGGGTGTTTATTACTTTCGTGTTACTTTCATGGCCCGGCTCGGTCGGCTCTTCTAATTTGTAGAACATTACAAATAGTTTTGTTTAAGAATTAACTATCGCTGAGCACGCTATGCTGCCTGCTGGGTATTATTAGAGCGCGTTGAGATTTACATCAGGCATGCGCTAATAACTCAAGTAAGCCCAACAAATAGAGGGCGGAGCAGAACTTTTTGTAAGTAGGCGTTAAGCCCAGAAATTTCACTTTTACACTCAACGAAAGCTCAAGCTGGACAACAGGTTTGAATCCAGTCAGGCTAACTTCCAGCTGTTTTCATACAAACTGGGTCAATTTTCTGCATTCGCAGGCACATGAATTCCACCTGAATTGGTTGTTTACTTACTGCTCACACACAAACACACACGAGCACAGGAGGAACACACTATTCAATTAACGCAGATTTTGTGTGCACATTTTTGTTGTTTTTGGTTAGCGTGACGCCTAATTAGCAGATTCAGTTGCTACTCTCACTTTCAGTTTTCACAACAAACCCATTTTCACATTTCATATATAGAATTAATCTTTTCCTGTACAGCTGCGGCAATGTCTTTCACTTTTTTATTCGGTGGATTTCTTGTTTTCGTTCGAAAATTTAACCGCAGCGAAGCGACACACACGTGGGACGATCAGCGTTGAAAATCAACTGAGTTGAGGTGCCAGCTAGTTGGTGCACAGATGTGTCCAACTTGGGTAAGCTTGGGTGAACCAACAAAGAGAGAAAGAAACAAAGAGAGCATTTCACTTTAAGCCTAAAAGTATGGCAAGCTTTCTTGAGGTAAAAGACTGTCAATTTAGGCATGATAGCGCCACGGTACGTTCCGAGGAATAGCTTTGTGTTTTTGTAAAATTCTGAATAGAGAAAGAGGCATCTTTTAGCATCCTTTAGCAAAAACGAAAAGTTAAGCGACTTATAAGAAGTATAATTCATAGACCAAAAAGCTTGAATATGAATTCAATCTCACTTTAAGAAGATGACGATTTAGAAAGTTATCTGCGAAATTTTGAAATCTCGCCAATGATTTCAAAAAAATATTATATTACCTTTACTATTGGTAAATTATGGTTCGATAACGCGAATCGGAAGGTTGCAACGCATAGAAATATTCATTTTCATAAGCTACAGGGTGGTCCATTTCAAAATTGGAATTTAATTTAATATTTTTCAAAGGTTAACATTTATTGGAAAGGTTGGTCCATGTCATTTATTTATGAAAAACAATTTCGGTTAAACTACCACCACGGCTGACTTGGCAATGTTTTGTGTACGCAATGAGTACGTACGGGTTGGTTTATCCACCAACATTCCAGTTTCATGAACTCGCTTCACGAATTGATCCACAAATTGAGTTTTTTGTTTAAGGGTACTGTACATACCTTCAGCTGTCATTTTTTAAGGGTTTACAAAAAATTAAATTACACAAAAATTTTTTGATATTAACAAGGAGGTTTCTTTGCATTCGATAGGTAATCGGTTAAATTAAATTTAATAATTTTTGTTGTTGTTGATGTACCTGCGGTTGTTGTTGTATTTCTGTTCAAAGTTAACCAAAAATTAAAAACATAGGCCCATGGTTGCAAAAATTTTTTGAGAACGGATAATCTGAATTCAAAACTGAAAACCGGGTTTAGTTAAGAATGGATGTAATTCTGGTGTGAACTGGGATATTTTAAATGGCGAAGTTATGGGGTTTCAAAGTCAAAATTTCGAAAATCGACATTTTTTCTCACTGTATTGGTCCTAGCTCCGTTATTTTTTGACCGATCAAATACATCCTAGTTCACACCAGAATGGTGGGTATTGCGAGCAATTTGCAAAAAAAAAAAAATTGAAAATCGGTTAACAGTTACTCTTTAAATCTTTGCAACCATTTTGGAAAAAGTGATTCCGAGATAAGCGCATTTAAAGTTTCGCATTTGGGTGTTAGCTTTCACCGAAAAAAATTTTTTCTAAATCGGTCAATAATTCGCAAGAAATTTGGGCCAAAGTGCGTCAAGAAAGGGTCATAGATAAAAATCCAAAAATTTCCGTGTGATATGGTTTTTCCAATTTTTTTTTTTAGAAAATAGTGATGATTTTGTAATTTCTTTTGAAGTTTTTTTAACTAAACTAACATATAATTTTTAAAAATACGAGGGTCGATGAACAATTTTTCAAAAAATATTTATTTGATTTTTTGTTGTAAAACAGGTAGTCGGATCTGCTTTAAAGTTTTAGAGGATGTTTATAAGATCCAAATACAAAAAAAATGTTCTGAAGGTATACAGTACCCTTAAGTTTTTTTTTCAAATTTCGCACAGTTTGAGTAAAGGACTCACCACTTTGGTAATATGTTTTTAAAATTTCCCAACTTTCTTCAACCGAATAGCGACCCATTTCGTAAATGTCAAAGTTTTTACTAAATATTAGTCGCTTTCCGAATGAAATTTGACGTTTTTAAAGTCAAATTATGAATATTTCAGGTTCCAAACACTAAATGGACCACCCTGTATTTATATTTTTGATCATGCCGACGTGCTAAGTCGATTTAGATATATCCGTCCTGAAAAAAGTCTTAGTAGAAACAACTTTTTTGTTTTCATTGCTATCTCTTCCAAACCAAATAGTCTATCCACACCAGCCGCAGCTTCTAAAAAATTGTCAAAGTCAAAGCTGCGAGATTTTCCTTTTATAGGAAACACATTGGCTGGGTGGTTAGACAAAAATCACAAAATTCAAGCTCAAGCTCTGCTTTCATTAAGTGTAACCATATTATTCGTATAGGGTTATCATTTCCGAGTGCCATTGGCGATACTTTGCAACCATTTATACGCTTCCACATAACTTGGCTGAGTTTGATCCAAATCAGATGACTATAGCGCAAAGCTGCTATAGAAACGATATGTTCAATGGTAGCGTCTTTATACTTTTTCATCAATCTATCTTCAATATTTAAAACAAAGTCGTGTTTGTTACACCGCTTAATCTTAAGAACGGCTGGACGGATTTTTGTTTCTGCTCCGAATTGCGGAATAGCAATGAAAACACTCAAAAAGCCAATCGGTCCAAACAAAATTTCTAAAATTTGCAAAATGCTTTTATTAGCTTAGATCTTCATCAAGATTTAATAGTTGGCAATTGCCGACTGGTAAATAGAACGAGAACCTGCCTAAAAAAATCTCAAAATTGGTAAAATTTTATAATAAGTTTAGATTGTCATGAAGGTTTAATAGTTCGCAATCATCGACGGGCAATGAGAAAGTGTAAGTCAATCGGTCCAAAAAATCGCAAAACTTGCTAAATTTTATAATGAACTTAGATTGTCATGAAGACAGGGTAAATATTCGGATAAAATAGAAGGTGAACATCGAACGGTCCAAAAAAATCTTGAAATTTGTAAACTTCTCATATGAGATTAGATTGTCATTAAGTTGGTTAAATAAACGGGTAAAGAGACAGGCAAATAGATGGGGCAAAAAAACGCGAAATTTCAAAAACTTAATTTTGAGCTTTTGTTGTTATGAATTGACGGATGGTAATGATCGAAAGATCTAAAAAGTGGCGAAAATTAATGAATTTATATTATTATGAACACGTGTCAATAGATAAATGGTGAAAATCGAAAGGTCCACAAAATA